>JAQZBX010043773.1:0-21583 GCA_029593785.1 Cabassous unicinctus | reverse complement strand
GAAAGCAGACTTTTGGAAGCAGTAAAAGTAAATTGATTGAAACTGGTTATGGAACAAACCAACAGCTAGATTGACTTGATTGCTCAAGCAAACCAAGAAATTAGAACAAGCTGAATAAAAGAGATGTTTTCCCTTTTTCTTTCATGTTTATTATCTTGTAGGTAGATTATATGTTCTGTTGGACTATCAAGGTAAAGAGATGAATGCAGACTCCCGTGGTTAGTTTGGTAGACTCTGCTGTGACACAGCTCTGTCTATGAGACACATTGGATTATTTTAAACCTTGTTACCCAGGAATCATTTTTCAAGGGTGAATGATTGCTAAGTCATTGAGTTCACTGTCACTGAGGAGATTATCATGGGTTTTAGTATGGGTAGATATAGGCTTCTGCATTTTTCTTGGAACTAACAAAATGGATGGTCCACAGTTTGGTCCCCTGCTTTAATAGTATTTTTAGGAATTCTCTCTTTGGCAATAAACTGAGGTCTCCAGAATTATAGATTTTCATTCTGGGTAAAGAAATTTCACTAAAGATTTCAGGGCAAAACGCCAGCTTTGATTGCTTTTGCTGACATTTTCTTGGACTCTGTTTCAAAACATCTTTCACTGTGGCGCAGGCCAAATGACTTTTAAGCTAAAGCAATAGCCTTTGCTTTGTCTCTGGAAATTAAGGTAGGAGAGAGAGTTGAGGTGCAGTGGAAAATGCAGGGATTCTGCAGAGTTGCCTGGAAACTAACTTTAAAAAGGTATAGGAAGCACATGGAATCTAGAATACCCAAGCAATACTACAGTTGGCCTTTTTGAGATACTGCTAAGGCAACAGTAGCTTAGATTTGACCAGTGAAGAATTAACTTGTCATTGGGCAGGGCTGAAAAGCTTTAATGATTAAATGTGCAAGACCATTGAACTATAATCCTGGAACAGACTTCAGAGAGGCTCTAATCCACATGCCATGATTTATGGATAAGAAAACTAAGGCTCATGTAGAAGGTATGGGACTATATAACACAGTGAACCATGTGGTGGAAGATGGACTGTGGTTAACTGTACAAATATATGGGAGTGTTCTCTCATGAACTATAACAAATGTACAATACTAATTCATAGTGTTAATAATAAGGCTGTATGGAAAAAATATAACAAGTGTACACTATGGACGATGATAGTTAGTGATAATAGTCTGATGGTGTTCTTTTATAATCTGTAGCAAATGTTCTACAACAATATACAATGTGGTGGAGGGGTGATGTATGGGAATTCTGCCCATTCTACATGATTGTTTTGTAAGCTCACAACTTCTCAAAAAAAAGAAAAACTCAAAAGGAAAGGAAAGGAAGGTAAAGGGAGGGGAGGGGAGAGGAGGAGAGGGAGTGTGGGAGGGGAAAGAGAGAGAGAAAGAAAAAGGAAGGAAGGAAGGGAGGGAGGGAGGGAGGAAGGAAGGGAGGAAAAGCAAGCTAAGTCTCAGAGAATTTATGGCTTTTCCAAAGTCACCATTTAGCTGGAAATAGTCAAGCCAAGCCAAGGCTAGAATTCAGGTTTCTTGATATTTTTATTATACCACAGAATTCTTGACTTACTATGTGCCAGTTTCTATGCTAAATATTTTGTATTATTTCATTTAATTCTATTAAAAATAAATACGACAGGTACCATTCATTCATTCATTCCACACATATTTATTAAATACCTACTATGCATTGGGCACTGTCCAAGGTGCTGGGAATGGGATCAGAATTTGCACTCGTCTTTTATATTCTAATGGGAGCAATAGATGGGGATTAAATAAACCAACGCATATGATCAGTTCAGGTAATTATAAGTGCTGTGGTAAAAATAAGACAGGCTGGTATGATGGAGGGTGCCTGAGATGGAAGAGTATGTCTTTAAATTGAGGAGGTGACATTTGAGCTGAGACCTGAGTGACAAAAAGCATGTTTCAGGCAGAGGAAACAGAAAGTGCATAGTCCCAAGGAGGAAGGAGCATGGTATATTCAAAGAATGGAAATAAATTCAGGGTGATCAGAGTATATTGGTGAAGATAAAAAGTGAATTAAGTTAAGAACCGTGAAGGGTCCTCAAGGCCAAGATAAAGAGTTCCAAGAAGTTCAGAAAAACATTTTGTTATAAAGGGCATTATTGGGACAATTTGGTGGGCCTGAATGGGGTCTGAGGATGAGATGGTAGTGATGTGTCAGTGTTAATCTCCTGATTTGGATGGTCATATTGTGGTTATGGCACAAATACTCTAAAGCATTCATGGGGGTGGTCAGCATAATGACAGCAACTTACTTTCGAATGGTTCAATTGTACTGTTTTGGCCACTTTTCTATATGTTTGGAGTTGATTCAAAATAATTATTATTATTTAATTTTTTAAATAATTAAAAAATTAAATAAAAGCCGGCTAGAAGGTCAAGGGATTAGCATCCCTCCTATGCATTACAGCTGTGTTTAAAATGAAACCTTGTTATGAAGCCATGGTGGCTCTGAAACCAGATTGGCTGGGTGTGAGTCCTAGTTCTTAGTGACCGCAGGTAAATTATTTATTCTTTCTGTGTCTCAGTTTCCTCATCTGTCAGAGTGCCTGAGGGATAAGAACCCATTTTATAGATGAGAGGAGAATTAAGTGAAATGATCAGGCAAAGACCCTAGATCAAATCCTAGCATATGATAAACAGTCAATAAATATTAGCTATTATTCTTATTATTCTTTAAGTAGGTCAAACATCTTCTATGTAATTTAGCCTCCTTGGTCCTATAATCACACACCCCCACTTGAATGAGCTCCAAAAAGTTCCCGCCTTATACCAAACTATTATTCTCTATGCTCAGTGGTGTTATAAATAAGCTTCAGCTTATATGACTGATTATGCTCTAAAAGTAAATTCCCACAAGCATTATGAGATTATGGTGACGGGGTTACAGACTTTCCTTAGAGCTGTTGGGGAGGCTGTCATTCCATCTTTGGCCAATTAGATATAATTGTGAGATCTGGCCAGACAAAAACATGCTGTGGAAGGCCAAAAGTTAATTCTCTGGGTTTGGAATCCAGAATTGCTCATTGCAATTCTGTTTTTAGAACTGGAAAGAATTTTGGAGGTCATTGGGTCTAACCCTCTCATTTTATAGGTGGGGAAACTGAGGACCAGAGCGATGAAAGACGCCCCAGGTAGGATTACACTGCTGGAGTAACCCTCCTCCAAGCTGCCAATATCCTGAGGCAGAAGTAAAATAGTTTGGGCAATGCTGAGTGCCCATGAGAGAAAACAGGAGAAAAGTGTTTCTGGAGGAATTTACCAGATTCTAGGTAGGGGCCTCTGGTGTGGGGTGCCCACCCTGGGGCTCTCTTCCAGAAGCCTAGCGGTAAAGCCTCAGCTCAGGACTCCATCCCCACCCCCAGCTCTTCTCAGGAGGTTGTATAATGTCTCCCCAACCCCACAGACAAAGCTCTGCCTAACACCACTATTTGCCAGCAGGCTGTTGTATAACTCGACAAGGTGTCAGGCCCTTAGCCTTGGCTCCTGACTAATATCTTCTGATTAAATGGTTGAGTCAAATTCCTCAAGTTTTCTGGTCACTTTGTGTCCATTCCACAGGTTAGGAGTCTCCAACTATTTTTGGTAGGAAAACAAATCCTCCAGGCTGCCAGTGAGTATGCCAAGACACATCCTGATTCATTATACACTAAGATACAAGGACCTAAAAATAGGGGACTTGCTTCTTTAATGTTTCATTTGGCATCAGGATGCTAAGTTCATATTAACTTCAGTCAGTATTTTAGACTGATTTCATTTGACTTCCTGGATATTATGCTCTTTGGCTGTGGGCGACAACTTCTTGTTTATCTTCATCTCTGCTTGGCTTCAGATTAAGGCTTCGTGCATTAAAAAATAATAACTTTTCATTTCACCACCCATCTGTTTAATAATTATTTTCCCTTTTCTTTTTTTAACTCACTTGTTATGCTAACATTACTGTGTCTAAATAGAATGTCTATATTTGATTGCATTGTTCATTTTAAAACTTTTTTTATTGTTTGTTTAATTAGAATTTAGAGAATGCCAGAAGTAGATCCCTCTCAATAATTCAGGAATCAAAATTGCTTTCATCAATCCCAGTGGGTTAACAATAAAGTGTCTGTATTTATCTATGAGATTCAGTAAGGAAGAAACTTCTCATTTATTTCTTTGGGAGATAAAAATCACTAAATTTTAATTTAAATATGACTTGTTAGGAATTTTGCTTTTCAACTGATATCTCTATATTTTTTAAGCTTCAAAAAATCAACTTTGGGTAAAATGTATTTTGAGAATGAAAGTGAAGTACAATTGTTATATGGTATAATCTAGCTGGGCACAATGATGTGGCTTAAGTTAAAAGGTTTTTAGTCTTATTAAAGTATGTTCTTTTAATCATTAGCCTTCCTTAGTCCTGTGAGGTTAAGTAAGGGACTAAAGAGTTTAAATGATTGTCCATATTATTTCTTGACTGGTACCCAATTAAGCATCATCTTACAGTCTTCCTTGTAGATGTTCTCTCTCTCTCCCCCCCTCCCCTCCCCACCCCCCTGGTGTATATTTGCAATACCATTTGTAATTTAGGGACAAAATTGGTATTAATGATTATTGTGACTCTGGAACCCCTCTTCTGATGAGCTGTTTCTTTCCACCAGCTGAGTTTGGATAAGCCCTTAGGGAAACTGGTGTGAGTTGGTTCACTTATCTGTAGTCATCTGATGCATGTCCTTTCCAGACTTTCCATACTAGGCCTGCAACCAGCCTGTGATTTTCCTGTTTTCCCATCACATTCTGGTGATGTGAAAACCATGGTTCAGGGGCAGTGCTGGCCAGACTGAGCCTTGGCTTATTTGCTTTATCATTCTCTCTCTCTCTTTCTCACCCACCCCCCACCCCCGTATATGTGTGCTTGTGTTTATATATATATATTTAAAACATTTGAGAGTGAATTGGAGATATCACACCCTATTATCCTTAAATACTTGAGTGTATATTTCCTAATATCTAGAACATTCTCTTTCATAACCACAGTACAATGATAAAAATTAGGAAATTTAACATTAATACAATACTATCATCTAATCCAAAGTATAGATGTGATTTTTGTCAATTGTTCTAATAATATTTTATAGCTACTTTTAATTAATTGTGGTTTAAAACAGTGTTTTGATTTTGCTACTTCTATGTTTGCTTGACCTTTCTTTTTTGCCTCATTATATTTAATTGAAGTGAACATTTATAAAGTACTTTTTTTTGTTTCTAAAACACTGAAAGCTTCTAGAAGTATGTGAGCCCAAGTTACCTGAGGGCAGGGACTGTTACGTTATTAAATTTTACATATCCTAGATTGCTGAGGAACCCATAGCTCACTGCCTCTGTTTGTTAAATGAACAAATGGATAAATGAACAATCACAGATATAAATTTAGATCCCAAATGACTTAGGTCTCTAATTATTAATGACCCTGGATTTTTTTCGTTTGTATCACCTTGTGCTTCAATAGTTCCCCTTATTCTGTGGACTCTGCCATAGTCTCAAGAAGTCTGCACTTTTAGTGACATTGTATGTACCCATAATTTACCCCTCCCCACAAAAGAGATATTTTGTGTATTCTATGGAAGGCAGTTACCTTCTGTTTCCCCAGGTTGCACATCTTCCTTCCTGTTAAAAGCATAAAACCTGGCCTAGGGATTTTTTTTTTTGGTCTCGTCTCTGAATTCTCATTTAATCAATTACTATGGGTATTTGAGGATACTTTTTCATTAAACTTCTTCTCCATTCTCATGGCATTTATTGATCCTGCCGTTTATTTACTCAGCAAAAGAACAGCAGTGATTTGAAAGAGGAGAGAGGATGCTGTGGGGTAGATGAAAGATCTTTGGACTCAGAGTCACATGATCTGAGTCAAATCTTTTTGCAGGTAAGAACTGAGGCTCAATGTTGATCAAGGGCTTGAGTGAAGTCATAGACAGACTATTAAAGAGACAAGACTCCTCATCCCAGCTCTACCACTTACCAGCTCAAGGGTTAACCTTCCTGGAATAATCATTTGCAAAAACATTAATTATTATTCTAAGTAAGTAAGTCTAAATAAATTAAGTAGAACATTTGGAACCATGCCTGGCACATAGAAGATACTCAGTATTTACCTTGATGATGTTGTTTTTGTGGGTGGTGATGATGATTTTTATTTCGTATTATCTTTAGTACAAATTCTGATCTGTCTATTTAGGATGTCAGGAGCGGCAAGCAGGTTTCATCTCAAGCACTAATTGGATTGCTTATTAGGGCCTCCCTGGAGCTCCTTGAGGAGGAGAATTCTCGCTCCAGTTTTTTCCTCCCTTCCTCTTGTCCTCTCTCCTCTCTCCTCTGCTCACTTCCAGAGCACTGTTGATTGTTCTTGCAGAACAGTTTAGCCATCCTTTTGACTGGAGGAGGAGGATTGTTCCTCCCTCAAGTGAGAATAATTTTCTCTGGAGACAGAGAGAGAGACAGAGAGAGACACACACACACACACAGAGAGAGAGAGAGAGAGAGAGAGAGAGAGAGAGAGAGAGAGAGAGAGAGAGAGAGAATGGAAGAAAGGAAAAAAGGATGGGGTTTGGGTTCGTGGTAGGGAAAAGAAAAGCAGTGGGAAGGAAAGCCAGGAGAGGTCAGGGGAAACAAGAAGGGCCTCAGGTCTGGGAGTATTTCTGGTTTCCCTTCGGTGAGAGGGTCACTCACCCAGGGATTTTCAAGGTAGGAAATATTCTGGTTGGAACAAAGTGCTGCCATAGTCTGCTGACTTTAATTAGGCATAATTCATTGGGCACCTGTGATGTCCAAGGCACAACCCTAATTGTTGCAAAATTTGGATGAGCTGAAGACAGCCTTTCTCCTGATGCCCCTGTTGGCTCCTTCTGTTACCTCAAAATAAGCTTCCCCGCCTGGACTGCTTAGTCAGCGCCTGCCAGGCTGGCTAGATTCTAAGGCCCACGAAGGCTGGAATGCGGGTCTTTCTCATCGTGCTGTCTACAGAGTCTACAGAGAGTGCTCAAGGAGGCATTGTTTGTTCCAAAAGAAAGAGCAACAGAGTTTATAAATACCTATAAAATAAGGCCTAGTAGACAGGCTGCAGTGCTCAGAGGAGGTGGCACCTAAGCGAGCTGTGATGGTGGGAGGGCACTGACCTGGTAGAGAGGGGCCAGGAATCCCAGGGCATGTGGGCAGGGAAAAGAGGAATGGCCCTCGGATGGGAAAGCTCAGTGTTTTCAGGACACAGGGGTTGGGGTACCATCAGTAGTAGATCAAAACATGTGGCTGCTCTGGGCAGGCTCATAGTTTGTGTCCCTTCAGATATATTATGTAGGTATTTTTTCAATATATATTTAGTGAGGGAGAGCATACACTGAATTCCTATTAATAAAAATTCTATACCCCTTCCTTTATGTTTTAAGCCATGTCACCTGACCCTTTCTCCTCTTCTTTGACCTTTTCCAAAACAAAATTCTATGCATGTGTGAGCAACATAGGATGTACCGAAAAGGCAGAATAGGTTGGTGAAGAACATGAAGGCTAGTGCTGGACCTGGCTCTATTACTGTTGTGGGTTGAATTGGGTCCCCCTCAAAAGATATGTTGACATTCTAACCCCTGGTACCCATGAATGTGATATCATTTGGAAATAGGGTCTTTGCAGATGTAATCAAGTTAAGATGAGGTTATACCAGAATAGGGTGAGCCCTGAATCCAATGACTGACATCCTTATAAGAGAGGAGGACACTCCAAGAGAACACCATGTGATGAGCAAGGCAGAGATTGGAGTGATGTATCTACAAGCAAGGTATGCAAAGGACCACCAGAAGCTGCAAGAGGCAAGGAACGATCCTCCCCTGGAGCCTTCAGAGAGAGCATGGCCCTGGTCACACTGTGATTTCAGACTTCTGACCTCTAGAACTGTAAGAGAATAACTTTCCATTGTTTTAAGCCACCAAATTTGTGGTACTTTGTTACGGCAGCAATGGGAAACTAATTCAATCACTTACTAGTTGTGTGACCTTGGGCAAGCCATTTAAACACTCCGTACCTCAGTTTCTTCATCAGTAAAATGGGGATAATAATAGTACCTATCTCATGGGTTTGCTGTGCAGATTAAAGAAGTCTGTATATGTAAATCTCTTACAACTGTGCCTGGCACATAATCCATGTGATCTAAGTGTTTGCTGTTATTATTATTATGTAACAGTTCAGAGAGGAGAAGGCTTGAATCATTTCACCTGAAACAATTTGGCTGTTCATCCAGATTTTGCTTCTCCCCTGCAGCTACCTCTCCCTCTCTCTTCTCTTCCCACACTCGTCTTCCTTCCTCTGCCTTCCCTTCTTAGATCACTCCCCATGCCTGGGCCTCTCCATCCTTAACTGCAGCTTGTAGAACCCCCTCCCCCAGCCTCTGTTGAATCCTGCCTTCTTGAATGCCAAAGGCTTTATAGTGAGAATGGAGAATTTTCTAGTGTTTATTTACATTCCTTTAGTTATGTACCTTTTATGGACCAGATGTCTGGCTGGCCTGCCCCTTAAGGTGACTCTGGGCATGAGGGAGAAGAGAGGAGTAGCAGGAACAAGGCAGCCAAGGACCAGTGGAGTCAGATGATGGACAGCCTTGAGGAACCCACACTTAATTCCTTTGGCAGTAGGGAGCCATCAAAGGTTTTTGCACAGAAAAGCAGGCACAAGATAGGCATTTAGCAAGTGGTTTTCCTGGTGTGATTATTCCAAGACCCTCTGCTTCTAACAAAGAATAAGCCAGTCACAATGCTGTATGACAAAGATGGCTTTAGCTTGAAATCTACATGGTCATTTAATAAATAGCACCGGGGCCTGGGGTACTCCCCTTCCATGAAGGGCCTGCCTCAAGCAAGGCTCTGTGCTGAGCCCTTGGTCCCTACAGGAGTGATTTTTAAAGCTGTTTTTATTGCTGGACCTCCTTGATGTCCCTGATCAGTTATTCCAAGAATAGCACGATGTCCTTGACTGTTTTGAAGAGCAGAGTAATAATTGCATGGGAATCTTTGTTTTACAAACCATTTAGTGCAATGTAGATTTTTGCCTGAGTCTCAGTGTTTCTCCAGATTAGAGACAAGAGATCTAACAAAGATGGTTGGATTCAGGTCAGTGTCTTAAGATCTGTCAGCCGACCTTTGGTTTACATCTTGAAACCTCAGTGGAACTTGTCCTTCCTACAGAGTTCTTTGAGTTGAGAAAAGAGCCAGCATTCTGAAACTCCCAAACTGAGGAGTCCCCATCAGCAGTGGCTGTTGTTCATTGGGTGACAGATGAAGTGGGTGCCAGAAGGGGCGAGCTGCTGCCCCACACTCCTTCAGGCTCCAAATGGCAGCTCGCCTCTGCCTAGCAAGGAATCCTGTCCTGGGCATGCCACAGAAGGGCTCCCGGGAGAAATTCGGGCTTGTTACCACGCCTTAAAACCTGCGGGGATGAAGAAGAAATGGAAGACAGAAGGGAAAATTGGGAAGGAGAAGGTGTTATTTTTAAAAAGAAGTCTTGTCTGTTGCCTCCTGACAGCCAGTTCTTTCAGACACCTCTGCCCTGGCTGGCAGTGTGAGCAAACCCATAGGAAGAGCCAGACTCATCCTGACAAGGTGAAGAGCTCTTTGCTTCCTTAGCCCCTGGGAAAAATAGCCGCAGAAAACCTCTCACTGCCATCCACACTGGAATTTCTCTCTTATCATCACAACATTGATCCCAAATGTCTCCCCTGTGCTTCTTTTGCCTTCTCTTCAGCCACGGTGTGTTAGGTGTTAAGTTTTGCCTTCAGCTTCTTTGGGCTTTTGGAGCTGATGAAGAGTGTCTCCTCAAGCGCCTGCTGATGACAAAGTAAGCTCAGCAGCTGTGATCAGAGATGGGAAGGGGGAAATGGGTCCCTTGGTGTCCACATTAGAAACCCTTTCTCCAAGGAGTGAGGAGGACCGAAGCTTGGGTAACCAGCATTGCCCACAGTGGCCTTGACTCGTGCCAGAACCAAGGAAACCGGCAGGTATTATAAAACAGAGTATAGTTCTGCTGGCTGAAGACCTGTGAAGATGAGATAACAGGAAGATTCTGGAATCAGGGAGAGACATCAGAGTTTGGCAAAGGAGAGGCATTTTGCAAGCCTGGTAGATTTTCAGTCAGTCTAGTGTGAGATGGAAGCATATGCAAGAAGATGGGAACTGGTAGTGATTTCATTTTAAAGATTCCGAGTCTGGTGGCATTTGCCTTCTTTGCATTGACAAGACTGAGAGCTCCCAGTTGCCTCCATATAATGGAAGGTGCAAGGAGGGGCAGTTGTCTGGGGCTTTCTCCCAGATACACTCAGAAGCCAGTTTCTACTTGCCCTTCTGCTCAGTGTTTTCCAGGGGTGCTAAGAAGCTCTTGGATCTAACACTGCCTTCTGAAGAATTTGCTCCTTTTTGCTGAAATGACTAAAAAATTATTGTTATCTGGAGTAGAATTATGGTCTATAAATGATACAAGAATAGATTATTACTCTTCTTTCTCTTGTTGAGTCCAGGCTTGGCCATGGTGCCCTGATTTGGGGCTACATGCTCTAAGGAGAATCAGGGACCCAGCGTGGAAGGTATTGGCTGCTTGGTTCCTACCAGAAGATGCCTGAAAGACATTCTAAAGCTGAACAAAAAAAATCACAGATGCTCTCAGGCTCTCTATAACTTGAGGATTAGGACAAATACCCATTGTATAAATTTAACTTTGGAAGAAACCAAGGAAACTGAGGTCAGAGGGGTTAAGGGATTTGTTTAAGATCATTTATTTGTTCAAGAAATACTTACTGAATATGAGGCACTGGGAGAAATGTTAAAATAATGATATGAACAAAGAATTTTAGGAATCACCAGTCCCACTCTGCTCCAGTTATGTCTAGTGCAGGCACAGGAGCCTTTTAAAACCCAGATCTCTCCAACCCCAAAGCATCAGAAGCCCAGCTGAGGGATGTGGAAGTGTGGGGTCTGTATTCCATCTTATGCCCTGAGACCAGCCTCTGGTGAGCCACCTCCCCCAGATTTCATAGAGCCCAGCCTCCACTCTGTGTTCTTCCACATTTGCCCAGTCCTTACTGGACTTTGGTTTAAAATTGCTCAGTGCTTCCCAGTTACTCCCCCTCCCCCCCATTAGGCTTCTCCTGATAACAGTACATGTAGCTCTCCCTGGCTTTTTCCTCCTATCCACTGCTATACTGAAAACTAGACCCTGATCTCTTTACCCACAGCCACTGGCTGGGGCCTTGTTCCTGTTGGATTTGGTCTGACTTCTATGAACCACCATGCCCAGAGTATCCTCTGTTGTTCCTACCCACCAGTTTGGAGCCTGGGATATAAACGCCTGTGGGCCCTGGATCTTAGGTTGCTACTCCCCACTGACAGGGTGATCAGGACTTGCTTGGATGACTGTCTCTTAGCCAGGATGGTCTCCCCCAATCTGTTTTAGTTTTCTAGAGCTGCTATCACAAATACCACAGACTGGTTTGGTTTAAACAGCTTGAATTTATTGGCTCACTGTTTCAGAAGTTTGAAGTCCAAAATCAAGATACCAGCAAGGCTTTCTCTCTCCCTGAAGACTATAGTGGTCAAGTGATGGCTTCTGTGACTTCCCAGTTCTTGTTCTAAAGCCACAGTAATCCACATTAAGATCCACCCTTATTCAGCTGGGCCACACCTTAACTAAACATAACATCTTCAAGAGGCCCTTTTTATATTGGGTTCATACCCACAGGGACATGGATTAAGATAAGAAACATGTGTTTTGGGGGTACATAATCCAATCTACCATATTAGCCCTGGCCCTGTGCTGAGCTTACTTCCCATTTTCTGCTAGGCTACCACTGGTCTTAGGTTAAAGCAGAAACTTTGGACAGTGTGGGATTTATTCTGCATGAGGGAATTGGGGAAGGTTTCCCAGAAGAAAGAGTTTAACATTGAGGTCAGCATGGAAGTCCATGGCTATGGGGAAAAGAGCAAGTGGATCTGTGTGGCTAGAGTTTAGGAGGTCATACAGTCAGCCAGTGTGGTGTGTGCTCCAAGACCATGGGCCAATCACTAAACTTCTCTAGCGCTCTGCTTGCTCATGCATTCACAAACTCGTTCAGTAAATATTAACAGTGTCCACAGTGAGTCCGGCAGTATGCTAGATGCTGGGGATGTACTGGTGAACAAAATAGACAAAAAAAAACAGTCTTTCATGGAACATACACTCTACAGGAGGGGATTAGGGAATATAGGAGGGAGAGAAACAAAATAAACATGTAAAATATGCTTAGGTTAGAAGGTGATAAGCACTCTGAAGAAAGATAAAGCCAAAAAGAGGGATAGTGATGGTAAGGGTGATGTGTTGGAATTTTCAGTAGGGTGAGTTTCAGGAAGACTAAAGACCTGAAGGAGGAAGGGAAGCACATGAAGGAAAGGGGAGGAAAAAACAAATGCAAAGGCACTGAAGGAGGGCTTTGGTAGCATGCCTGGGTGCTAAAGGAGTAGCTGGGAGGCCAATGTGGCTGGAGCAGAGTGAGTGAAGGGAGAATGAGATCGGTCAAGTCTTAGTGGAGGGGCTGGCAAGCCATATAGGATGTCCTAAGCCACTGTGAATACTTTGGCTTTTGCTCTGAGTAATCTGGAAGCCATGGAAGGTTCTATAACATTAGGAAGGACATCTAAGGTTATTTTCACCTGTGTAATTTTACCATTT
The DNA here is from genome assembly GCA_029593785.1 of Cabassous unicinctus. Classification (NCBI taxonomy): domain Eukaryota; kingdom Metazoa; phylum Chordata; class Mammalia; order Cingulata; family Chlamyphoridae; genus Cabassous; species Cabassous unicinctus. Next base: position 8,836 of record JAQZBX010043773.1, on the reverse strand, counting down.
TATGCCCATCAGTGGTGTTTCTTTTGATGGGCAGCATTTACTGTAGCCAGAAAATTTGTGAGATATGATGACTTAGTCATGGGATCAACCCATTGTCCATTCTCATTACTGAAACTCGACTCTGCCCACTGCCCTCACCTTGGTTACCATCACTGCTTAGGGTGGCCCAGTTTATGTCTATTGTCTTGGCAAAATTATTTAGTGTGTCTTTCACTCTCAAGGTGCCTCTGTTAGACACTCTGTAAGTGAAAGGAAATGTCCAAATCAGATAGCTTAGAGGCAAGGGAAACACAAACTTTTAAGGAAATATCCCTGGCTTTGTTCCTGTCTTAATAATATATATATTTTATGTTGTATATATATATTATGTTATACATTCACTTAATTAAAAGAGGCAAATCATTCTGCTAGGCTTGTTCTACTAGAGTTTCTCCCTCCTACTGCCCCCTCCTCCCCCTACCACTTCCTGTGGCAATTACTTTTAACTCTTTCAGGTTTGGTATTTACCTTTATTTCTCTAAATATCATGCTTATTCTGTTACTTCTTGATTTCTCAGTTTTAGGCATTCTCTATTGAGTCCCCACTATTGAAGATGAGTTTTTAGCTCTTTTTCACCATCACCATCCCCATTTTAAACATGTAATTTTCCCATCTCTTGATCCTCCCAATATAGTAATTTTATAAATTAGGTTAGATGAATCAATATTCATGGTTTATATCCATGTGATTAGGTTAAACACTGTTCACAGCTGATCCACATAAGAGAGTAGGTTTATACTTCCTTTCCTGCACAGCATTTTATTTTCCCTGGAATTCATAATTGTCTTATTTCTTCATTTGCTCAGTTTTCTATGTACTTTCCCTAATTAAACCATAAATTCTTCCTCAGATTTGTAAATATTTTCTCAAAACACATGGTCCTATGAATTTATCCTCTCAAAGAATTTTCTCTAGGAGATTTCTGGCCTGATTCGATCAGGGCTAGACTGGTTACTTCCCATTCTTGCTGCGCAGCTCTTGTTTTGGGTTCTGCCTTCACTACCATGCTGGGGATTTTCCTATCTATCCTCTCTTATATTGGATGCACTCTGTATTAGAACCAATGTTTCCCTTGTGTTAAGTTTATGCCCTTATTTGGGGGCAACATATCCTCCAGTAAATTCTTGGAAAAGGTGTCTGGAAAGCAATTTTTAAATACTTTGTGTGTTTGAAAATGTATTTATTCTATCTTCACACTCAACTGATAGTTTGAATGGGAATAGAATTTTAGTTGGAAATTGTCTTCATAATTTTGAAAGCATTATTCCAGTTTGTCTTCTAACTTTACATGTTGCTGTAAGAAGTTAGATGTCATTATGATTCTTAAATTTTCATATAAAAGGTTCCCCCTTACCCCTATTTCTAGACTTGGAGGAACTTTTCTTTGTCTTGGCTCCACTGTCCTAAAAGTTCACAATCATATAGCTTGGCTTATATGTCATATACGCCTATTTTCACCCATTGTGCTTGGTTCCTGATAGGCCTTTTCAATCTTCAAGTTCATATATTTCAGTTCTGGGACAATTTCATGAAATGTTTCCTTGATGATTTTGTCCCCATCATTTTCTCTGTTCCTTTTCTCTATAACAACTATTATTAAGATGTCAGACTTTTTCAACTGAGGCTCTCACTTATTTTGTTTTCATACATAAACACATACAAACACATTAAAGAGGTACCCTCTGTCACACTGGGGAGTGTAAATTCCAAAGTAGGGCCCACTGGCAGGGCACCAAACTCCTGAGCTGTCTGCCCTGTCTATAGTGTCTGGATGTTTCCAGAGCCCTCAGGAACACCACTATTAGAGGTAGTATTTACTTTGGCAGTCAATGAGATCCTGCTGAGAAGTGCATAAACGTAACCTCTGGAATAACCTCCTGACTCACTTTGAAGTCTCTTAGCCATCTCAATTCATTTTTCTTTACCTTTTCCCCCTTTTGGTCAAGGTCTTTTTCCAGTTGCATTGCTAGTTGGTGCTTGGTAATAATCCCTCAGTTCCAGGGAGGTTCATCCCTGGGAGTCATGTCCCATTTTGGGGGGAAGGTAATGCATTTATATGCTGAATTTGGCTTTGAGAGTCCACATTTGAGCAACAAGGAGGCTCTCATGGGGTAACTTTTAGGCACCCTATAATACCAGGCTAAGTTTCAATTTCAAAAGTAAAGGTTCATAAGTACAGTCATCAATATCAAGGACCCGTCAATGGACCATCCTCCTTCACAAGTCACTGCCCCTATACTTGGGGGATTCTTGCTGTCCCATTAGAGAATGTAGCAGTGCTCCCCAGGATGGGACCTGTAGTTACTACTAGAGTCGATAGGTTTATGTCCAAGAGACTTAAATCTTTGGGCTGTCCATGTGCTGGCTGGACCCTGAATCTCAACACCTACTCCCCAGTTCATTGGACTCACCCAGGATAATTAACAAGGAGATGATGATGGACAACAACCATCCCAAGGAACAAAGAGAGTCTGCATATGCAAGCAAGATAGTGTCATACATCTGCCCCATGGGATCACAACCCCCTCTCAATTAGAGGTGGAGTGGACATCACTATCCCAGAATCCTCAGGTTTGGGGAATGAACAATGGGCTAGAGTAGACTTACTGGTATTCTACTATAAACTTATTGTGATTCTAGCAATGGAAGAACTTATATCAATGATGTGTAGGCAGTGGCCACTGGAGGTTCTGAAGGGAGGGAGAGTAAAAAACAGGTGTAATATGGGGACATTTTATTTTTTATGTAACATTTATGTAATCTAAGTATCTTCTGAAAAAAATTTAAAAAGTATATATATATTTAAAAAGAGGTACCCTCATCTTTGTTTTTCAAGTTTTCCCTGGGTTTTCACTTCTGACATCATATTTTTAATTTCAAAGAGTTCTTCTTTTATTTGTTAAATGTTCCCTTTTTAATAGTATCCTAATCTTGTTTTATGGATGCAGTGTATTCCTTTATCTCTCTGAAAGTATTAATGACCATTAAAAAATTTTTTTCTCCCATATATTTTTGGTTTTTTCCTTTGTCTCTTGTTTTTCATATTTGATGCTTTCTTTAATTGTCTGGTAGTCCTGATCTATCTTCTCACATTAACAATTGAAAGCTCATTGTATGTGTATATGGGTGGGGTTTTGGAGTGGGACTTGTTTTCTATGACCTTTCCTATAGCGTGTTCTGGCTGGGTCATTTATTGGGGAACCCCATGTTTTTTCTCTTGGTCTGGCCAGATTTCTGAGAGAAGATTCAATCTTCTACATGGAGTTTGGTATTTGGCTGTCAGAATTCTAGAAACCACCTGAAGAAAGAAGCCTGGGGGTTCTCAACATTCCCTATCTGAAATTTCATTTTATCACCCAATTTTCGGAATCGTATCCTGTCATCCTCTCTGTCTGATTCCCCAGTCCAAAAACTCTCAGTTTTATCTTCTCTAGAGGCAAAATCTCCTGTCTTCCTCTGTAGTTAGGAAGAAATAGGTGCTGTATCAGTCAGCTATTTTAATAGAATAAATAATCACAAAATCCTAGTCATTTATTTCAGTAATAAGCATTTACTTTCTAGCTCATGCCTCTGTCAGTTGGAGCAACTCTGCTGATGTTGCCTGGGCTTAGTTGGGTTTAGCTCAAGGCTGTGGATTTGGGTCTAGTCTACTCTACATGCTTTCTTCCTCCTTGGATCACTGGGTGTGGGGGGCATGTTATTTTCATGGTGATCGTAGAAACACAAGAGGGACAAATGGAAGCACATAATACCTCTTAAAGCCTAATCTTTTGCCTAAGACACTGTCATTTTGGTTCTACATTCTATTGGTTAAAGCAAGTCATGAGGCCAAACCCAACATTGGTGGGGCAGGGAGAAAGACTCCCCCTCTAGTGAGAGAACAGCAAAGTGACATAGTTAAGTGTATGAATAAAGAAAGGGTGAAATACTGGGGAGGACAAAGAGTGTGAATAAAGGAAGGATGAAGTAATGTAATATACCACAGTCTTTGCTCTTTGTCATAATTACTCATGTCCTTCACATATGCAAAATATACCCACTTACCCTCTAAGACACACCTAAAGTCTTTTCTAACCATGGTAGTAGAGTCAAAATTCAGGATTTCATTATCTATGTCAGGTCCAGGTATGGCTCATCTTGATCAGGAGACCTGTAAACTAAAAAGGCAATTATCTGCCTACCTCTATCTCTATACGTGTGGAACTGGGACAGTATAACTACAGAAGATATCCTCTTTGAAAAGGGGAAGGATGGGAAGCACAAATGTTGCTTAAGGGTAATAAATGTATCTTAATTTGAGAATCTTTTACTGGCTGGAGAAGTTTGAGATGAGGAATCTTTTTCTTTTCCAACCCAACTAGTCCCAGAATTTATGAACTCTCTTTATTCCCTCTCAGTTCTTTTCTGCGCTTCTCTCTCTCTTATAATACCTTATCAAATGCAATTAGCAGGGCCTAACTCATGCTAATTTTGCCTGGAAACTTCCTTGTTTAAGGCTTTGAGTTCATTTGATATAATGTCTATCTTCCAAGTTATTGCAGGTGACTCTTTTGTCAAATGTTCTGCCATTGCAAAAGAAGGGTTGCCATTTTTTCCAGTCTTCAATAATATTTTCCTCATCATTTTTTTCAGCCTCTCAGAGTAGTTTCTTTGTCACCTGTGACCTATTCCCAAAGTCAGGACCACATACTTCAGGTTTTATTATAGCAGCATTCCATTTCTAGGAATCTATTACCATCTTAGCCAACTATTGTGTGGAATGAATAATGACAAACTATCAGTGGCATATTATAGCAATAAGCACTTATTCCTAATTCATGGGACTGCTGGCCAACTTGGTCTTGTTTGGGCTTGGATCCAGGCTGTGGGTTTAGATTGTTTTGTTCCACATGTCTCTCATTCTTCTTGGACCAGCAGGCTATTGGGAGCATATTATTCTCTTAGCTGTGTCAGAACTGCAAGAAGAGTGAGTGGAAATACAATGTCTTTTAAGGACTATGCTCAGAACTTGTTCACTGTCACTTCCACTGGCCAAAGCAACTCTCATAGCCCAAAACAACACCGGCAAGGCAGAGATATAAATTAGATTCTAGTGGAAGCAACTACAAAATTACATAACAAAGGAAGGAATGAAGAATTGGGAACATAATGAAATCTTCTACAGTTACCCTACTGCATAGTTAGGAGATCTGGGGGTCTTAATATCTCTTAAGAAGACTTTCAATTAATCCTCTTGCTTTTAGCTCCAACATCAACCCTGACTTCAGAAATGTCAGGTGCTACTGATTCCTGAGTCATTTGGGGATTATGCAGTGACAATCTGGTTACTTCTTGACTTTCCCCAGTATGGGCTTAGGAGTCAATATTTTCAGGTTTGTTGAAATATTTAATGATTTCATATTTTCAGGTTTGTTACCACTTGCCCATCTGTTTTCCAACTTCTCAGATTTTGCTGCTGTTGTCCCTTCTCACATTTTCTTTGTCCTTGTTGGTTTATGTTTGTAATAAAATCCTTTCACTGTCATTTTAGTGGAGTTTTGGGAGAGAGCAAGGTTCAATGCATTAGTTTTCAATCCATCATCATTCCTACCTGGCTCCTTCTTGACACCTTAATGATCAGCCCTCTTTCTCTCTTCAGTTACTCTGGCTTTAATTACATGCTGCTCAGAGTCCCTTGTTGCCCAGAGACAACCAAGTGGAGGAACTTTGATAAAATGCCTGACAGGGTGGTGACTCACCTCTCAGTCTGGATGGTCGATGGAACATAATGTCAGTGGCAGAATAACCCTTAATGACTCAATGTTGTGCTCATAAACACAAATAAAATTTTAAAAATCATCTACCTCTTCAGAGTTCTGAATACATCACATCAATATTTTTTTAAATTTATTTTTTATTTTTTTATTTTTTTAAACATATATTTTAAAAGATGCTTAGATTACATAAATGTTACACAAAAATTATAAGGATTCCCATGTTCCCCCCTCCCACACCTCCCATAACATCCCACAAAATCATCTTTCATTAGTGTGGCACATCACCTGCAATGGATATACACATACTGGGGCTTTGCCATTAAGCATGGACCATAGTTCACATTGTAGACCACACTCTCTCCCACACAGTTCTGCATGTTATATGCTGATGTAAAATGGCCTATATCTGTCGTCGTAATGTCACTCAGGATAATTCCCAAGTCCCGAAAAAGCCCCTGTATTACAACTGCTTTTCCCTCTCCCTGCCCCAAAAGTGTCCAGTGGCCACTGGTTCCACCTCACTGTTGTAATTTCTTTCATGTCTACAACAGAATACCAGTGAGTCCACTCTAGTGCATAGCTCTTCCCGCAATCCTGAGGCGTTTGGGATGCTGATGTCCACTCCACCTCCAAGTGAGAGGGGGCTTATATCCCATGGGTACGATGGATGGGATTATCCTGCTTGCAGCTGCAGGCTCTCTCCATTCACTGGAAAGGCCGTTGTCCATCATCATCTCCTCACCAGGTGAGTTGGGTGAGTCCAATGAGCTGTAGAGTAGGAGTTGCAGCTCCACCGAGATTCTAGGCACAGCTGGCACATGGGCAGGCCAAAGGCTCCAGTCTCTGGAAGTATACCTACAAACTCCAGCACCACATATAGGTTTGAATAGAAGCGACTGATGGATCATATGCAGGGAGGACTTATTTGAATCCAACTCTGTCACTCTCAGGAGCACAGATTCCAAAGTATAGCCCACTGATAAGGCATCAATCTCTGGAGCTATCCCCCCTTATAAGGACCTGGGTGTCTCCAGAGCCCTCAGGAGCTCCTCTGTGTGGGGTGATATCCACTTTGGTGTTCTATGAGATCCTACTGAGGTGTGCATAAGCATTACCTCCAGGATGACCACCCGACTCTCTTTGAAGTCTTTTAGCCACATAAACTCATTTGTCTTTACCTTTCCCCCCCCTTTTATTCAAGGTCTTTTTCCAGTCGTATTGCCAGTTGGCACTTGGTATTAATCCCTTATTGCCAGGGAGGCTCATCCCTGGGAGTCATGTCCCATGCTGGGGGGAAGGTAATGCATTCATATGATGAGTTTGGCTTAGAGAGAGGCCACATTTGAGCAACAAGGAGGCTCCCAGGTGGCAACCCTTAGGCACCCTGTAACAGTAGGCTAAGTTTCAATTACAAGAGCAAAGACTGGTAAGGGAATCCTTCTCGAGTAATCTGCGCCATCCAGCTCTCTCCAGAGTGATGTTCCTAAGGTTCTTGCTCCATGCACCCCCAGCACAGACCCCTGGGCAGGACCCTGTCCCCAATCAGCCGTCCTCAGAGAGCGAGTCAGCGAGTGCCCTCCTAAACTGACGCCATCTTCCTCACATCAATATTTTTTAATCTGAATTTGAGGCATACGAATAATTTAGTAGAACATGTGAGCATATACACACACACATACACTCACATGTAGTAACCTGCTAGATTTTCTTATACCAAGTTGAAATGCAAAACAAAACAAAACAAAACAAAAAACCCAAAAAACAAATTCCAACTATTTGATCTGTTTTCAGCACCTTCATTCTTTTTCTGTCCGTTCAATGGAAACTATATAAATTGCAGTTTGGTCATCTGTTCAGTGTTTCTCAAATGTGGTTTGACCATTGGAGGTTGCCATCTGTTTTAGTTTGCTAAAGGCTTCCAAGGCAATATACCAGAAGTGGGTTGACTTTTACAATGGGAGTTTATTAACTTATAAGCTTGCAGTTCTGAGGCCGTGAAAGTGTTCAAATCAGGGCATCATCAAGAGGTGTTCTCTCCCAGAGCTGCAGCTGTGGGCAATCAGGCACATGGCAGCATCTGCTTGTCTCTCCCCTCTCCTCCAGGCCTTGTTGTTTTCATCTTCTGGTTTCAGTGGCTCCCCTTAACTTCTGTGTTCCATTGATTTCAGCTTCTGTCTCTCAGGGCCTTCTCTCTCAGCTTCTGGATGTTTCTCTCTGTTTCTGTGGTCTCCTCAAGTAGTGCACAAACAACTGTGACAGTCTGACAGCCATTCTGCTCATTTCTGTCTCAGTTGCTCCCTGCTTCATGTTTTACCACATATCAGCCCCAGATGAAAGAAAAGTCTGCAAGGCTGGGACTTGGAAGATAATTTGATGAAGGGACTACTTATAGAGGTGTGAGTAGAGGTAGGGGAACCAAAATGGGATGCAGATGCACCTACAGGCTAGCAATAGTGGGAAGCCATTATTACACTTGGGCCTGAAGGTAAAAGTAGAGACTGGTGAGAATAGGAGGTATGGAAAGGACCACAAGACAGGAGCTGCACAGCCACTGTCAGAACCACAATGCCAAGCAAGGAAGGCAGTGAAGGAGAAATACCCCCAAACTCTCTCCCTTCCCACCCTTTGATTTCCTGCTGACTCTCCAATTGGCACAGCCCAACAAGAAGCCAGAAGGCAAGAGATCTTACCTGATACGATCTGCAGGTGTCAGTCTCCTGGAGCATAGAAGAGCAGGGAATGAGCCTGGGGGGCAGGAGAAAAGACAACATGTGCCATTATTGCTAGTAAGAGTCTCTCTTTGAATCTACTTGCTCTCCCTTCATTCATCCCCCATCCCAATCCGTCATGGCATCTGCTGTTCCGTAACTTAAGTCTACTTCATCTCTCTGCCAATTCTTTATATGGCTTACATTTAAACTTTTCCAGAGAGTCTCTGACGGAGTCACCCTCCAGTATTACCCGCCCCCCCCCCCCATTGGACAGGGCACTCACAGGCCAGCCTTTGGACGAGCCTGTCTCTGGTCCAATTAGCTAAAAA
>JAQZBX010043772.1:0-21562 GCA_029593785.1 Cabassous unicinctus | reverse complement strand
AAAAAAAAAAAAAAAAAAAGACAAATAGAGGTCATAGTTGAAAATACCACCTAATTAAGATGAACTCGGTCTGAATCTTCCCAAAGGTAGGATAACTAGAAGTGGGTTTAGCAGTTTTATAAATAGTGTCCTGTATTTCATCAACCAGATGCTTGGTCCTAAAACAACTCAACCCACCAGAAAATGATGCAGGGAAGAGCCTTCATCTCTCCATGATTCTTTAAAACCAAAATGACTTCCCCGCTTCTCAGTCCTCTTTCTAACTCCATTCTCTGTTGTTGTAAAACTATGGGAAAATAGCATTTTGGAATTATTTAGAAGTAGTAGGGCATTCAGTGTGCCATGGTTTTCAGTTTCCCCATATTTAAAATGTGAAATGGAACTCAATAATCTCTAGCTTTTTCTTTAGCTTTAACTATGGTTCCTTGATTTGAGACCATCTTTTGTTACAGCACTACTTCTTGGAAATATTTTTTTTTGTTGTTGTTGGAAATCTAACTATTACTTATTTTCTTCAAGATAAGCTTTCAGTGTTCAAATGACTCCAAGGACTTTTTAGAACTATTTTATCTTTGAAACATTTTAAAATTGATATCCTAACCTTATAGAAGTAAGTTCACCTGTGTCGGTGGGAGACCAGTATAATGGGTGGTTTTCCCTTCTTACTTTGTATCTTTACTAAAAAGCATTTGCTACTTTGTAATTAAAAAAAAAAAAACAGCATAAAGGTGCACATCTTTAGTTTAATTTGAGTAGTCATTGGTTTAAAAAAAATCCATTAAGGTAAAACCCTAAGGTGTATTCAGAGAAACTTTTTTTTAAAACCTTAGAGCAGGGGTTCTTAACCCTTTTTTTTCCATGGTCCCCTTTGCCAGTCAGGTGAAAACCATGGACTCCTTACTAAGTCCACACTATACTGTGTATTATTTAATAAATACACCCACACCAACATGTCCCCACAAGAATAAAGTGGTTTTTTAAATTATTTCAATTCAAGCTCACAGACCCCTTGTTAAGAAACCCTACCTTAGAGATACTTTTCAATGAATTTGAATTCCCTATACATTAGCTATAAACATAAGGAAAATGCTATATTTAATATATACATATATATATATATATATATATATATATATGAGACACACAAGGGAAGGGAAGGGAAGGGTTAAAGGAATATAGATAAAAATGCCATTTTACAAACATTTTGATCATATATTTACTTGGAAGCTCATTAAAACAAATGAGCTATCCACTATAAGAAAAGAACTCAACATGGTGGCTAAAGGAAAGATCAATACACCAAAATTAATAAATCAATAGTATCCCTCAACAGCATCAACAACCTAATAGAATATAAGATACATTTGCAATATCAACATTGAGAATATACAGCTTCATCTAAAGATGAATGCATAAAATCTCCATTGTGAAAACTTAAACTCTCTATTAAAGGTAATAAAATAATATAGGAGAAATACATACCATAGTCATGAATGGGATTACTTATTCCAATAATATTAATCAATCTCCTTATATTAATTACCAATTAAATGCAATTAGAATCAAAATCCAAGTTTGTTTGTTTGTTTGTTTGTTTTTGAGGGAGAGCATGAAAAAGTGATCTCAAAATTTATCTGGAAGAATAAAGTTCTCCATATATTTAAGACCATTTTGGAAACTAAGAACAAAATTGAGATCTTGCCCTACCAGACAGTAAGATATATTTTCAAATCATGATGATTAAAAACAGTGTGATGATGGAAAGCAGATGTGGCTCAAACAATTGGGCTCCTGTCTACCATATAGGAGCTCCAGGATTTGATTCCCAGGGCCTCCTGGTGAAAGGCAAGTTGGTCCGTGTGGTGAGCTGGCCCGAGTGGAGAGCTGGCCTGCATGGAGAGTTGGCACAGCAAGATGATGCAACAAAAAGAGACACAGAGGAGAGACAATAAGAGACGCAGCAGACCAGGGAGCTGAGGTGGCACAAGAGACTGAGTGCCTCTCTCCACTCTGGAAGGTCTCAGGATCAGTTCCTGGTGACATCTAAAGAGAAGACAAGCAGACATAAAAGAACACACAGAGAGCAGACAGCGAGTGCAAAAACAATGGGGAGGTGGGGAGAAATAAAAAAATAAATAAAATCTTTAAATAAAAAAAAAAAAGAGTGCAATGCTGATGGAAGAACTTGCAAAAAGGAAAATATAACTAAATAAGTGACCAAGAAATGGAGTCACATATAGATGGGAAATTGGTGCATGATAAAGGTAATATCATAGCCCTGAGGCAAAGGTCCAAATACAGCTTTGGGGGAAACAGGCTCATTATGTAAAGAAGATAGAAAGCCAGATTCTAACCTATTGATATCTTTCATATTGTGCTTAATCCTATATAGCTTGCTTGGTCCTTACAAAAATAACCAGTTACCTTCACATTACAGATGGAAAAGCTGAGGCATGAAAGATAAAGATAAAGTCCAAGGAATAACCGGCAGATCTGGGGACTCAAAACCCCACAGTCTGTCCCCAAAGCCCATTCTGTTAACCACTGTGCTGTACAATTCCACACTGTATACAAAATTAAAATCCAATGGGTTTAAGGTCTAAAAGTGAAAGGTAAAATCTAGAGAGAATAAAGGAAACTGCAACAGGATATTTTTGTGATTTCAGGTTAAAAAATCAAATGAGCCTTAAAAAAAATCAGAAGCATAAACTGTATAAAGCAAAACTGATGAATTTGACCCCAATAAAATTAGAGATTTATGTACAAAAAAAGGACACCAGTGTCAGAGTCAAAAACAAGTAGACATATGTGACATCAAAAAATCAATGTTATTCCTTTCTAAATACAAAGGATCTCCAGTGCATCGAGGACACAGGATACTCAACAGAAAAATGGGCAAAGGATATGAACAGGCAATTCATGGAAGCAGAAACATTAATGACCAAAACACACTCAACCTCACTAGAATCAGAGAAATGCAGTATTAAAACAAAAATTAGACATGATTTACACACATCAGGTTTGCAAAAGTTAAAGTGGAAAGTAAAGCCATGTGGTGGTAAGGTTATGGTGAGAAACTTGCAAGTACTGCTGGAGAGAGGGAAAGAGTGAAGTTACACTGGGAAGTAATCTGTGAAATAAAGTATGTACACAACTTATATCTTAGACAGACCAATCCCATGTATAATCCCCAGAGAATCTCTGTCCTGATCTTCAAGGGGACACACAGAAAGAATTTATTACAGCTTTAAGGTGGAAGCAACGCTGAAAGCAACCTAAGTGTCCATCACAAGTGTAATGGATGAGCAAAACACGGTATTAGAAGATGGCAAAATATTAGGCAGATACCAGAAGATAGAACTAAATTTCTATGGAAGAACACAGATAAATTTCAAAACCACAATTCTCTGATGAAAAAGTTAAGATATAGGATGAGATTTGTGGTGACTACTATTTACATACAAATTAAAAAACTCAAAGTAATCCCTTAGGATTTTCAAAAATATCTATATGTATATTTCCTTGTTTATTTTTTGTTTATTGTTATTATTGAAATAATGAAAATGCTCTAATAAGGATTGAAGTGATGAACGCATAACTACGTGATTATACCAAATACCATCGACTGTACACTTTGGGTGAATTGTATGCTTTATTAATAAGTATCAATAAAATTGATTTGTTTAAAAAATATCCATATGTCTAAACTAAGTATGAAAGTTGAGTTGGAAAATTACAATTCAAAGATTCAAATGGTGCTTCTATAAATTAAAGCTTTAGATGGACTATGGGACTCGAAAAGCATAAAGCATTGTAAAATAGAGGGACCATATACAATGATGATAGCGCAACATGAATTGAGGTATATGATCCATTTTGCCTAAGTGCATTAAAATAAAAAAGTAAACAATATCATAAGGTTATACAACTGTAAAAATATTTAGCTTTATTGCAGCATACAGTAGAAACATAAGCTTTTGACATAAACAAAAACAAGACTGTTTGGTGAAATATCATCATCATTTCCGTATCACCCATACTCTGAAGGAGGTAATAAGACATCAGCTTTTAAGAATAAAATTTCTCAATAAGACATTAAAATAAACAAAAAACTTCTAAAGCTGTAATTGGAGAAAATTGTATTTGAAATGACAGAATAGATTTCCTTCAGGATAATATTTTACAAAATTCTTTAAAACAGAATTTTAAGAAACTAAAAAAAATTTTTTTAACAACTTGTAATTAGAATACCAAGAAAACACACAATCCTTCTTAATGCACAATACATGAAAAGTTCTAACTTTAAAACTCTAGGCTCTGGACTAGGTGTGTGTGAGTGTGTGTATGTGTTCATTCAGTAAATTCAAGAGTACATACTGTACCTCACTGTAGTCTAACAATTCTTGAGCTAGTCAACCTGAAGGTCAGCAGTAAGCTGGTAGATGTCTCTGGGAAGACATCCAAACTCTTGGATTCGTCTGTAGATGTGGCTTGGGAATCGTGTTTTGCTTTTAGACATAATACATTTTTATTTTCTTTGTAGTGACAATGGAAGATTGACTTGATCATTTTTGGAATAATAGAATGGATAACACAGCAGTTAACCAAGAGTCTAAAAAAAACAAGATTGCCCAACAATTTGGGGCAGAAAATTTCTAATTTTAGATTTGAACTAATTTAACTTAGATTTCCTAAGTCTCAAATTTTCACGTATAAACTAGAGGTATATAGTATACAATAATCCTAAAATCCTAAAACCTATAATATATAATAACACTAAAACCTTAGTAATTCGGGCTATGAGGTATAAGCTTTCTCTTTGAATGACCAGAAGGCATAACCTGGAATTTAGACCTGCCTAAAAGTTTCCCTTACCAGACTGTCCTCACGTACACTTTTTCATCCTTCTTTTTAAACAGATGTCATTAAAAAATTGTGTAAAAATCTGGTGATTTTTGCCAAAAAACAAAGCAATTTCCCCGGACAAGCAGTACTACAAGTCAATCTATGTACTGGAACTATATGCTTTGCAGTAGATCTTAAGCTACAAATTAAGAGCAGGGAGAGGGCTGGTTGAAGTGCTTAAATTATTTCAAGCACACATATAATGTTAATTTACTTCTTTAAAAAGCCTCTACTTTTTCATGTAAAACTTAGTTTTTCTTTCTAGTTTGAGCCAAGAATATTCCCGTAAATCTTGTCCCCACGGGGAAATGTAAAGCATTCTTAAGGCAGAAAAATTTCTTATATCAATAGCATAGACAATTAGAAATATACTGACTAGACAAAAATTCATAAGTAAAAGCTTTGGTAATGGATGGTGGTAATGGTAACACAAAATTGTGAATGTAATTAACACCACTGAACTATATAAATGGAAGTGGTTAAAAGGTGAAATTTATATTGTATATATGGTACTAGAACAAAAATTTTAAAAACAATAGCATTGGGCTGTAGAACACAGTGGGCCATAATGTAAACTATGGACTATGATTAATAGCACAATTATAACAACATTGTTTCATCAATTGTAACAAAGGTACCACACTAATGCAAAGAGTTAATAATAGGGAAAAATGTGTGTGGGGACATATGGAAACTCTGTATTTTCTACATGATTTTTCTATAAAGCTACAAATTCTGTAATAAAAAAAATATATATGTATAAGCAGTCTAGTGTGAATAAGGCAAGTTCAACAAAAATAGGATTTCCCTGGAATTACAATCCTGAGAAAAGTTAATTATTTTTAAACGAAAACATAAAATGGAGATAATAAAGATTAAAGCCAGAAGAAAAAAAATAGACACAATAAGAATATGAGTCAATAAAAAGTTTAAAACCCATTAATTTTGGTGTATTACCAAAGGTCCCACAAAAGTTTCATATATCTCACTAATCAAAACAAAACAAGCAACCAAAAAAGCAAAACCTTTTTATTCCCAAATTGTCCTACTTAACTCTATTGCTAAACTTGTAGTAAGAAAACTTCTTTTCAAACAACTAAGTTACATGTATTTTTTTTTTTAATTCTCCAATGGACCTTATTGTATTATAGTAATGATTTAAAAGAAAACTTGTTTGTTGATTATTCTTGTTTGGCATCTGTCATACAACTCATATTTAATTTCATAAATCACCCTTAGCTAACTCCTAAGTAAAAATAAAAGTAAATGTAGTATGCTTGCTATCATTAATTTCAGACCTCTAAGTGTTAGGAAAGCTCAACCAGGAGGAGTGACTTTAGTTTTATTGAATGAAGGAAACTACTTTCCGGTTTAGGAGATGCAGAATTATTCAGCGTGTGAGTAGAGGAAGCAATCGCAAAGCTAGAAACAAAATGATCCGTGCCTAGTGCTAATGCCAGAAATACTGTCAGTGTTCCACGGGATTGTGTAAAAATAGCCACTGTTCTGGTACTCACCCGTCTGGGTCATAATGTCTTAAACAATAATACCTCGCCCTGATGGAACTTCTCTGGGCCAAAAAGCTTTCTCCTGCATTATTCTATTAACCTCACTGAGTTTTTATGGGAAATGTGTTTATTTTTTGAAATGACATTCAAATATATACACTTTAGGACTCTACAAGGTTCTGTTCTCTTTCAGCCACAACATAACCTTTTAAAAATCAATAGTCTCCTTCTCTATCTTTAAAACATCACATTTCAGAACTGTAGCAGGTAATAAATGTTAATATAATTTTTCAAAGAATACTCTGCCTAAATTTCTATGCCCTCATCTTTATCCTGCCCTCTCGGGTCAAAGGTTATCTTTCCATTCTTTGTTATAGTATCAGGATTGTGGCTTTTGTCGATTTTTAGTTTTAAGTGGTATTTATGTGCATAAATTAAAGCAAATGCAAAAATACCTTGTGTTATTCACCAGCTGGTTGAATTAAGTCAGGTGCTTTTAAAGCAACTGACTTAGTGACCTCCAATTAGTTCAAAGATATAGAAGCACAAGTTTCCACTCTTATGGCTTTTCTACAATGCTTTCTTTTTAGGGTATTATCTATATGTCGGTTCTATCTTTTATTTTGAACTTTTTGTTGTTTCTGTTGTTCTGTCTCTAATACCTCTCTTGGGAGCAGATGTAGCTCAAGTAGTTGAGCGCCTGCTTTCCATGTACGAGGTCCTGGGTTCGATCCCTGGTACCTCCTAAAAACAAACAAGCAAATGAAAAGACCAAACTCTCACTGGGGACCGGATATAGCTCAGTGGTTCAGCTCCTGCTTCTATGTATGAGGTCCTGAGTTCAATGCCCGGTACCTCTAAAAAAAAAACAACAACCTCTCTTGAAGGCCCCCAAACTGCTTGAAATTTGATCTTTCATTTTTAAGAACTCACTGTTTTCAAATTACACTGTTTTGAAATTACCTTCTCTAACCATAACCTTCTTCCAGTTGAGTTTACATATTCTATAACCAAGAGTTGCTTAACTTTCCACCTCTATGTTTGGATCTTAAATTAGTTGTTATATTTTATTACATCAGCATCCTTTATTGCCAAAATTATTTTGTTCTGATGCATTTTTCCTTGAAGTAAGCTCAACATTATTTTGGACAAGCAAACTTCTCACTTCTGAACGTATACTGGTCTGGGAATTTTAGGAATAAGTATATACCCTGAATAAGCCACACATTAACTATGTGACCTTGGGCAAAAGACACTTAGCTTATCACACACTCTCTTTGCTCAACTCCAAAGCGAGGTTATTAAACGTTTCTGTTTAGACTATTCTCAGTTTGGTCAATGAAATTCTCAATAGTCCCTAAAATTGTCCTTATTTTTTATCATTAGACAGTTTGCCTAAAATAAATTGCCATTCTTAAAGCCAGTGTTTCTCTTTTGTCAGATAGCCAATCATTGTAAATATTTCTCATGGCCTAAAAGGCCCATCAGTAACTTGACCTCCTGCTGATTTCCCCTTTTAGAGTCTTAGCAACTTGGTCTCCCAATAGCTTTGAGAGAGACATTTTCATTCTTTCCTGATATTCTTTTTGACCTCTACAGACCTTAGACTTGCAAAAGCCATCAAACCAATATTAATAATACCACATAATTTTCCCAAATCCCTCTACTATTGTTACATAGTCTTTAAGTTAATATTTCATTCAAAGTTTTCTGATTGAGTGTTCAGCTCTTGGTCAGACATTCTAGATGCCCCGTATGATAAAGCAGTTATGGGATCATTTAAGAATTAATTTTCTGGCATATTTTTCCTCAGATACTTTCTTCACAACTGAGTCACCAATTATTTCCTGTCTACAGAAAGAGATAAAAATAAGTGCAAAAAGCTGTCTGGCATATAGCAAGTATTCAATAGATGGTAGCTGTTATTCTTATCATCAGTTATCACATAAGCTCATATGTTTTAAGAACCTAACGCTACAATTAGCTCCTACATTAATTTCTCATTAGATCCTCACAGCAATCTTTGAGGAAGCTACATTTTATCCCCATTTTACAAGTTGCGATTCTGAAGGGTTTAAGTAACTTGACTGAAGCCATATAGTAAATAACTGAACCTGAATTTGCCATGACCACCTGACCACAGTGCCCATACTTTGCTGGGATAAACCCACCCATCATTTGCCAAATTCCACCAACATATCATTACATCTTCACTGTTATTCCCTTCTCTTTTCTTTATACCGCTATGCCCATATTCAAGTTCTTTTTTCAGTCTCTCCATCTTGAATACGGGAGCAGAAAGTGGCAATCGAGTTTTATGGTGGTTTGGAGCTATTCCTCCCAACCCCCCTCCAACCCCCAAGAAAAACATGTTCTTAATCCATTCCTCTGGGTATGAACCCATTGTAAATAGGACCTTTTGATAAGGTTACTCCAGATAAGGTGTAGCCCAATTCAATCAGTAGTCTTAATCCTATTATTGGAATCCTTTGTAAGCAAAATGAAATTCAGACAGAGATAAAACAAGAAGTGAAAAGCAGTGGAACCCAAAGAAAAGGGAGAGGCCAGGAGAGGCCACCATGTGCATTGCTATGTGACAGAGGAGGCAAGAACCAAGAATTAGAGACAGTCAGCCCCAGAATGGCAGTTTTCCAGAAGAAAGTATCACCTTGATGATGCCTTGATTTGAACTTCTCCTAGACTCAAAACTGTGAGCCAGTATATTCTCATTTTTTAAGCCAACCCATTGCATGTTATTTGCTTTAGCAATGAGGACGCTAAAACAAGGTTAAAGGAGAGAAATCTAATATTATTCAAGTACTGAATTTATCTTAACTTCCAGCCTTCACCCACTACTTTCTCCTTTCCAATCACACCAGAATAGTGGCTGATTCTCCCACATTCCTTGCCTTGTATTGTTTTATGCCATTCTTTCCTCTCCACTTAGAATAACCAGCCTCCTCTTGGTTCTCCACCAATATCCACTCCATACTCTCCATTAAAATCCAAATCTTCCTTTAAAGCCCACCTCAAATACCAGTTCTGTCCTGACACCTCCTGCATCTGCCAAGGAACAAAGGAGACAAGAGGAAACCAGAACTATCTTTCTTAGGATTACTTTGGTGGCTAAGTGGAGCTTAGAAGTCATACCTGTCTAAAACCTCCTTGGTCTGGGGACCAAGCTTTGAGAACCACTAGTCTAGGCTAGGTTATTGCCCATGCATGACGATCTAAGAGACTGCTCAACAGTGTAAAGTACAAAAAATTTTAGGGCTATTTTCCAAATGACTTACAAGCTGGAAGTCAAAAGAGCAAAGGGATATTGTCTAGTTTTGTCAACAAAACGTGGTCCAACTCAGCCAGCAATTTACAAGCACACACTAGTACTGGAGAAATACTCTTTCTGTGGGTGAAAAATATATATTGTGTAACATATTTGATCCACACACACAAAAAATTTTTTTTTATATGTATCCATTACATTTAATGGAGAAATGTATATATTTATTCATCTGTGTTTACTCTTTAGTTTTTAATTGTTTATATTTTTGATTATTAAATGTACAAATAAAGTTTAGAGAAAAAAAAAGAAATACATCAAGGAGTATTCTGATCAGGCACACAATGAAGTAATAATTAATTAAACATAACTTTGATATCATATGACAACTAATTTACAGTTATATATATACACACACATATATACACACACATATATACTGGTGGAACACAATTAAAGAGAAAGGAATTTCTTTTGTGGGAAGGTAATAAATTCCATCTCAGACACTATCTCAGAGAAACTATAATAGGACTAAGAATTCAAGGAAGAAGTATTCTCCAGGAAAACAAGGGGAGATGGGCATTCTAAGGAGAGGAAATACTCTGCAGGAAGCACACAAAGGGAACTGAAGAGTAACAAAGCAAGATGCTCACAAACACAAGTTGGGTACCCTGCTTTTCTCTTAAATTGGGGAACAGACCTTTGCTCACCTCTATGCACTCATAATTCAGCACAAATACATATTGAATACCTCTTAAATGTTAGACATAGAGTTCGGCATCTGGGTTCCACTGATGATGGAGATATAGGATGTGCCCTCAAGGAGCTGGCATTTTAGATTGTGAATATCAAATTGACCCACTGTATTATGGATAATTTACAGGGTTCAAATTTATTCTCAAGTGAAACATATTCATTAAAGTGATCCAGAAGTCAAATAGCAGAAGACCTCACCTTAGAAACTGTTCATTTTATATTAGGTAAATATCATGTTACATGTCAAGGCAGGCTTTGCTTAGAAGACACATTTCCTTCATGCATATTATATAAGGCAGCTTATAAACAAGTGTCTTTTTCTAGAAGACACTTTCCTTTGTTTCCCAAGAAGGGGTGGGAATGCTTTCATCAAAGGTAGAATCTTATTCCAACTGCTCATCACAGCTCCAATTCACATCCTTCTAAATGGTTTCAAAACTAAGTAATTTAGCAAAGTGATGAAGAAAAAATGGCCCATTAATCTTACGCTGCATGTTATCATTTAACTCTAGGTTTAGCCTAGGAAAAATATCATTTGCATTGATTAGAAATATGCTTTATGGCTGCATACATTAGCGACCCAGAATAGTTTTAAATTATTGCCTGGGCTGACATGATGAACTACATAGAAGCACTACTGGATGGCATCTCAATGTCATCTGCTTCTCACTTAAGTAACATCATAGTAACATCAGTCTAAGAATAGATATATATTTTATTCAATGTGTGGTCTTATTATAAACAGCAAAATGTATGCATTTCATTCAATGATTGTGATAATGAAACCACTGGCTAGACATTATTTGGCTTATTATATCCAAACATTATTTGGATAATTCCAATGCAAACAAATTCATTTATATATTCTTTTGGTACGTTAAATTATAGCTTGTATGATTTTCTTCCTAGCTAAACTGACTTCATTATGATTGCAGCACTCATATATATCACTGTCTCCTCCAAACAATCCAGAATAATGTCGGTATATAGTTGCTTAATCAAAGCAATTAATTAATCATTATAGAATAATTTTGCCTCCCTATTTATGTTCTCTGGATCATGAGTCCAATAAGACCATCAATGCAGGAAAGAATTCATAATTAAACAAATTTAGGACCTGCTGCCCACTACATGTCCGTACTGGAGCCTCTTAATTTACTAAGACATATTAAGAAGCTATGAAACACAGAAACTGCTTGACTTTGTGTAACCCAGAGTTTCTCCTACAATCATATCGGTTCCAGGAGGCCAAGAATATTTTCTCTTTCTAATGCAATATCCCTATTGCCTCCTGCAATATCTGACACTTAGTAGACATAATAAATATGTGAATGAGTTGAAGTGTGTAACCCTTGTTTAAGCCCTAAAAGATAAACATACTGTACAATATGTTTTGAATTAAGGGGTTTACTTATTTACCATGATCTAATATGGTAGAAAGTTTAACAGATACATTCATACAATATTATTTATATACCTAATACTACATATTTTTGTATAAATCTATCCAATAGTTTATTTAGTGGTGATGGTAAATAAGGTACATTTGCTTCAGAAAACTAAGAAGGATGGCTACTAAAAACTACAACTGCCATTCACAACAATTTAATTCATTTTTACACTCTCCCTAGCATTTTTAGGACAGAAAGAATAGATGATATAAATTATTTTCTGTCACAATACATCATCATCTAAGGAATTAGATTTCATTACCTAGAAATAAGATTTGCTTTTGTTATTTGAGTACATTTGGTAACATAAGAATACATCTGGATTTTTTTCTTATGTGACTTTCACAGCATATCCATCTAAAATTTACTTTGGATATTTAGATCAAATGTCATATTTTCCTAGGCTGCTTAATATGTGGTTCTACTACAGACTTTCATCTCAATGTAGCAAGAAAAAAAAAAGAAGCAGAGAAAAATGAATGAGAAAAGAAGGCACAACTTAATAGGAAATGCTAAAGGAATAGAATTAGTGTTAACCCTCTCATTCCACCCCCCAAAAAAAAAGATATATCTAGATTTTCCACTCTCCACCTTATTTTCCACCTTAGTTTCACGATTCTTGATAGAAAATGTAGGGTCTAATGATCTCATCAATAGTCTATATTTATTAGCCTTATTGTTATGACAGAATATAAATAATAAACTGTATGTAAAACTGTTTGTGACTGAAAGTGCTATACAAAAACAATACAAATCTGTGAGAGCTAGTAAATGCTAAGAATTAATACCAAAACCACAACAAGAGAAGATGATTTTCATATGCTGAGAGATTTATTTGTGTGTTGTGTTTTTCACTCTCTCTTGCTCAGTCCCTCTGTAACCAAGGGCATATGCTTGCAAGATGGTGGGCATGCTTTGATTGGTCAGTTTGTGACTGTGGGAAAGAATAAAGATAATTGCCTTGATTAGGACAACTATTATACGAGATGAGTTAGATTAGGGGTCAGATTAGGATGTCAGTGAGTCATGCAATAGTTAGCCAGTCATGGATTTAAGAGCATAATGCCAATGCACTTTAAATCAGTATCGCTTCATCTTATCTATTGTCTATAAAGACATCTTAGTTCAATCACATTCAACAGATCTGTACTTAACTCCAGAGCTTCTGAGTTAGAATCTGTCAGAAGTAGGTATATGCGTCAGTGATTTTGAAACAATTAAATGGTATTGTGTCATATGATTTAATTGAAAGAACACAGGCTGCGAAATCAGTAGATCCAATGTCCATTTTTGGTTGTTCTACCACCCAGTTGTTATCTAGGATAAATTTCTTAATTTTTCAGAATCTGAGGATACTAGAATAATAGTATTGCCTCCTTCCTGGGACTGTAGTGGGGATAAAAAGTCATTAGGATGATGTGGCATTCACAAAAGTGATAAATGTTAGCTGATGCTATCATCATTATCATCATCATCATCATCATCACAACAGGTAAAAGACATATTGCCCCATAGAAACTCAGTGTTCCCTGGTGTGATATACACCTTTCCTTTCAAGGGCTCATATTGTATGTAGGGACTTTAAATGTCAAATGACAAGAAAAAAAAAAGAGATAAATCCTTATGCTTTTTGGGGGGCGGTAGCTCATTTTGATGTTTTTCACTACTGTCCATATAGTCTTGGCCTAACATATTCTTGTCACACAAAGAAGTAGCTGCCTCCCCTAGAGAGGAATGAGGGCTTATCAAGTGATAAGACATTAAGGGAAGTCTTTCATAGTCTAGGCTGTCAGGGGTAAAGCTCAATGATTCCCTGATCCCAGGTTGTCTGTAACTGGTTGAAGAGGTAATGGCGCTTAGCCTGAGGTCTACGAGACGGAGGCAGCTGGAAATAAAATGATAACTGCAGCAGAATTGCCTTCAGTTCTTCCTTGCTAGGTATTTTTCTCCACTTTCAGATGCTCAGGGAACTGGATCTTTTACACCTTAGTAGATATGTAGCTCTCTGTGGATATCGGGAAGGTTCCTGTGCACAAACAACAGGAGCCAGATGGGGACAATTTGACCAGTAAAGGGAAAATTTTGAAGGGTTGGTGGGTCAGTCTCAGTAACTAGAAGGGAACTCAAGAACCAGAAGCCAATGCTATGCTGTCAAAATTAAAGGATCATGCAAAAGTGAAGTTCTATGTCCCAGCTCGCCTTGCTGACCCAGGCACTGCTGCTACCCCTGTTGCCCACAGAAAAGGTTCTCTGCTGTCCTTGCTTTTTTATCAAAATCTAGGACGTGGGTGAAATTGGCCAACTCTGTGTCACAAGACTGACTTCCAGCTGCAAGGGAGACTGAAAGAGTGAACAATTAGATCAAGTCATCCAGAGTTTAAAGAGTCCTAGTCTACTGGAGGGAACAGAGTCTACCCCACACTCCCATAAAACCTCCCCACCTTCATGTTCCTAGGCCTATTGTGGCTGCTATTGCTAATATTGGTATTTCATACCAAAAATTGATTGTGCTTATCTGATGGCAAGCATGCCACCTAACATGCTATCTTTATAAACTAGGCAACAGCCAATAGAAAGTGATGTCTAGCCTTTTTCCCTGTATGTTCTGTCCACCCTGTAAAATCGTCCTTGACTGTATCACTGAAGCTAGCATCCCCTTCAGAGGGGAGAGGTCCTTTCCAACCATAATGCAACCTAAGGATTTACACTCCAATACTCCACAAAAGGAGGAAATGAATTGATTATTAAAATGCAACAGAGTCAGGATTTTCCCAATGTATGTGTTCATTGAAAGTTTTTACATAGACTTGACAATATTAAAGAAGTTCTATAAGCGTAAAATAAAAATTAACAAAAGACAATAGCCAAACTCTATTTGCAACAACAATAATAAAAATGAACAACAATTCATAAACATTTGCCTCAAATCAGTAAGAAAAAATGGGTAAAGTTCATGAAGTCATGAAAGAAGAAATATATGCAACCAATAAGTTTATGAAAATATGTTCAACCTCACTATTATTAACCAAAGAAATGAAATTAAAATCTTTTAGGTGCCATATTTTACTCATCAGAAAGACAGACTAAATAAATTGATGATAATGATATTGGCAAAAATTAACTACACATTATGTGAAATTGCTATTATAAAAGAAAGCCAGTCTAAGCGTTCTGGAAGACAATATGTACAAAAATTGTAAAGCAGCCATTCAACTTCTGGAAATTCATTTTAAGGGAAGAAAAAAAAAGAAAAATGCACAAAGAACCACATTAATGGCTGTATTAGTCAGCCAAAGGGGTATTGATGCAAATTACCAGAAATCTGTTGGCACTTATAAAAGGGTATTTATTTGGGGTAGAAGCTTACAGTTACCAGCCATAAAGCGTGTTACTTCCCTCACCAAAGTCTATGGCCACGTGTTGGAGCAAGATGTCTGCCGATGTCTGCCAGGGTTCAGGCTTCTTGGTTTCCTCTCTTCCCAGGGCTTGCCTCTCTCCAGGCTTAGGCTTGCTTCTCTCCACAAGGCCAGCTGTAAACTATCAGGCGAATAGCTCGTCTCTTCCTGGGGCCTTCTCTCCTTCCTCACAGCCAAGCTCTTCTGTGTGCTTGCTTCACCGGGCTCCAGTATTACAACTCTAACATCAAAACTCCAACTAACTCCTCTGCTCTACCATGTAGTTTTATCTGAGTCACTGCCCACAAAGGGGCAGTGGCACAACATCCTACTGACTGGCCCAGTCAAAGCCCTAATCATAACTTAATCACGCCCAGAGGAGAGACCAGTTTACAAGCGTAATCCAATATCTATTTTTGGAATTCATAACTATATCAAACTGCCACACTGGCTGTTGCCCAAAGAATGTGACCAGAAATGATAAGAGAAGAGTTTATGTTTGAGGAATGGTAAATTTATAATTTAGGCTTGTAATTTTCACCCTTCTTTCCCTTTGGAAACAAACATGGAATCACAGAATGAAGCTGGTAGGTTCCTGAACCACTGAACATAAAACTGACCACAAAACCACCATACTGGACTATTGAGTGGGTAAGAAACTTCTAATGCACGACACCACTTACATATAAAGGTTTATAATGTTTCTTTAATCAGTGCATTCGTTTCATTAGAACCAAGTTGCCTTATGTTATACAACCAAGTTGTAAAATGAAGTGTTTGAAGGAGAGCAACTATAAGTTTCTTTCTGTGCTGATATTTTTATCTAATTTTTGTAATGCTTATAAGCATTCCACATATTTCTCACCTTTTAAGTTAATCAGTAACCCTACCTTTTCACAAAGGGAAGTTCTTCAGTCCTAAGGAGAAGCCATCACAGATTTTTCCTTTAGTTTGAGAGATATAAGTCCAATTCTGAAAAGAAAAGGGGGTGAGGACCCAAAGAAATGCTTTTGTCAGAGGAGTGAGGGGGTAGAATACTGAAGAATGCTAAAGAAATAAGTAAAGAAATAAGACAGGAGGAAGGGGTGGGGGATACCAAATAGGTGAAGAAAAAGTAGCAAAAAAATAAAGTGCTTTTCTGTCCCTAAGTGGGTTTTATTTCCAAGACACCCATATCACTTAGATATATACCATAAAACTTTTCTGTCCACTTCTTCCAGAATGTTCCAAAGCTTGACAAAACATCTGCAGAGAGAGGATGTCATTCCAGGATAATCAACTGCAAGTTACTAAATTAAGATCAAAATGTCCTCAACCTTGAACATTTTTCAAAGAGTCTTTAGAAGAAAGAAACTCTCTAGGGAGTTGTATAATTATATAATTGTACTCTTTCTAAGAGACTATTTACAGATAAGTAATGTTTCTCCCATCATTCTTCTAAGTAAAATATATGAAATAAAACAGAGTTTAGGATATTTGAGGGGAGATTGTGGCAGAAATCTGTGCAGACACTGGTAGTTGCCTAGCCAATAACCACTCTCCCCCTTTTTCTTACTATCAGCACTCTGTATAGGGGACCCCCAATAACTGTTAAAGTACCCAGGTTAAAGTCTTGGGATCTAAATGAGATCTAAGTGGAAGTTTGCTGAGGATTTCTGGCAAAGAATTTACTTCCATGATTCAGATACTGCCTTTTTTTCCTCTTTTTTCTTCCTCCTTGGAATAAGGGACAGAGTTGGTGATTCAGCAGCCATCTTGCAACTATGAGGATAATAGGGACACACTAGAGATGTGGAAGCAGCAAGTTTAGAAGGGACCTAGTCCTTTTTTATTTCCTTTAGCAGCTAAATTAAAACTATACTATACCCAAACTTCTTATTACATGAGAAAAGTAAGTCATTTTTATTCAACATCTATTATTTCAGCCAATTTTTTCACTAACAGATATTGAATTCAAATCTCAGTTTTCTGGAGTCCCTCCCAGCATCCCATAGTTATACTTCTAGTCTTCTATTTTATCAGACTTGCTTCAGGTAGGTGTGTGGGGAAGATTTGTTCATCTGGAAGCCCTGATACTCTTCACAGAAAATCAGAATTAGTAATATACTTATTTAAATTTCTTTACCCTTCTAACTACACTAAGAGGTCAGCTCTTCCAGGAGTCTTGCTGCATTTCATCCCTACATATAAGGGAGTAAAGCAGAATTATTAAGAATGTGGGCTCCGGAATCAGATTTCCTAGATTTGAATATTTAATGTGCCACTTACCATTTGGGTGACTGGGGCAAATTAATTAACTTCTCTGGATCCACCTGTAAAATGGGTATGTTAAATAGTACCTACTTACCTTATTGAAAAGATTAAGTTAGTATAGGTAAAGCTCTAATAACCTTGCCTGGCTCAATAATTTCTAGCTACTAATTGTTACCTTTGGCCAATTTCAGTTAGAGGCCCTTTTCCTTCCTCTTTGCCCTCCTCTGGTTTTCTGTGAACTCTCTTTCATGACACACACAGTCCCATGTTGCAGAGTTCTTAAGGTGTTTTCAGTAAACCAAAGAGGTAGCGTTAGCACCATTAACAACGTCTGGGAGCTGGTGAGCACTGCAAACCTACTGTTCCAGAATCTGGGGGTGGAGCCCAGGAATCTGTGTTTTAATGAGACTTTTAAATGCACACTAACGTTTGAGAACTGAGACAATCCATCTCAGAATCTCCTGGAGTGCTCATCAAAAACAGTTCCCTAGACCTCAGAGCCTTCTGAATGCAGATGGGGTCCAGAAATCTAGGTGGTTAGCATGCCTGCCATGTGATTCTTCAGCACATTAATGTTTGACAACCACTGCCCTTGTTAATTATGCTTGACCTGTCTGTTTCCCCAGTGGACCCTTAGTGATTTGCAAGGAAAGTCGATGAGACTTTGTTGTGGTTGTTTTTTTTGAACTTTCATTATTGCTACTACTGCTGCAATTATCATTATTTATCTTTACCACCACCATCCTCCTCCTTCTCTTCCTCATGGTCATCGTCATTATCATTATCAAGGTTAATCTTAGAATCTCTAGTGCATGGTACAGTTCCAGGCACAAAGTAGTTGCTCATTTTACAAGGTTTCCCAAAAATCCTAGTAAAGTTTCAATGTTAATTTCTTCAGAAGAAGAAATACTACACACATTTTGGCAGTTTGATATTATTTTTGAATTCCAATAAAGATATTTGATTATGTTTGTAAACTGGTCTGTTTCTCTTGGCATGATACCCTTTGATTGTATTAGATTCAGCTGAGATGTCTTTGATTAAATTATGTTAAGATTAGGGTTTTGATTGGACCACATCCCTAGGGCATGCAGGGTTGAGTCCCTGCCCGCCTTGGTGGGTTGATGAAACAGACTCTCACAGGGAAGTAGATACACAGAGAAGAACAAAGAGGAAGTGAGGCAGCTCCATAGACAAGGCAGAGGCCCCAGGAAGAGAGATGAGCCTAATAGTCTACAGCTGACCTTGTGAAGAGACCAGAGCAGCTGAGCCTGGAAAGAAATGAGTCCCGGGGAGAGAGACAAGCTTTATGCCAGCCTACAGCTGAGATGGGAAGAAGCTGGGACCACAGAACCTTAATTGAATAGGGGAAGGCTGACCCCTCGCAGACATCGCCCGCCATCTTGCATCAACACATGGAAACAGACTTTGGGTGAGAAAGCACCTCTTATGGTACCTTGAGTTGGACTCTTTAGGGCCTTGTGACTGTAAGCTTCTACCCCAAATAAATACCCTTTATAAAAGCCAACAGAGTTCTGGTACTTTGCATCAGCACCCCTTTGGCTGACTAATAAACACACACATACATACACACAAAACAACAACAACCCAGCCTTTGAAAGTTTATTTCCATTTCTTTGCCACTTATTTCATTTTGAAATTTGAATTATACATTTTAATTTAACTTTTTGTGTTTCAGTCAGCATTTACCATTTTCAATAAGAGGCACAGAAACAAATAATGACAATTAAGTTTTAAAAATTCACAAAACTAAATAAATGTAAAAGCAATTTAAATAATTAAACTTTCATGTGATTTTTTTGGGGTTGTTTGTAACATTCATACCTTTGAAGCTATTAAAGATTAAAATTGCACTAAGACATTTGGGACATTTTATATTGGTGTTAAATGAGTTTAATTTGGTTGTGGAAAGTGGAAGAAATATTTTTGATGAAAATATTTCTTCATATATAAAATCACAACCACAAGTCTACAGAGAAACAAGCTATTGAATTAAGTCTGATTGGCTATTTCAAATAAATAAAAAACAACAGTATTTTTTTGTTTTTGTTTTTGCTGTTAATTTCCTTTGCTATGTGCTGGTGGAAGTCAACATTTAAAATATATGTATATATGAGGGAAAATTTTTCAAATTAAGAAAAGTATATCCCCATGAACTACAACAAATACCATATTCTACTCTTAGCAATGGAATGTTAGTCTACCTCATAGGATTTACAAGCCCATGAATGCACCCACTTTCCATATCCAAATCCAAACTAATCACTAATCCCAGAAAAAAATGTTATGATCCAGGTAAGCTACTGTATCATGGCATAAGATGCTTACAAACTAACATAAGTATATCTTGGTTTTGTCAAGCTGAGTAAAGCACCAAACCCCCTCCCACACACCAGGCAAACTAGTTCAAGATTTCTCTGTCTGCGGTGAGTAAGCAGAAGGAAGGGGAGCGTAAGAGAAGGCAGCTTGCTCTACTATGCTGGGTGTGCCCTAAAAGCCTTTGTACATAGTAGGCCTTCAATATAAGCTGAATGAATGAGTGAATATATGAACGAATGAATGAATGAATTGGTGTTGTGAAACAGCCCTCACCCACATCTAGGGAAATGCCATTCTCTGGGCTGTGATTCCTTCTTAACCACTTGCCACCCTCTATAAGCTCAAATTGAGACAAAAACTTAAGTATAAAAAGTTAGAGCTGAAAAAGTTTTAGAAACTATCTAGTCCACTTTCTTAGAGTTACACAATTTAATTTAGTGGTGAAAATCATTTACTTAGGAATGAGACAGGCCTGAGTTCCAGTCCCACTTCTACCATATTTTAACATGAAAAAAATAACCAGTCCTCTGACTCTATTCTATGCATGCATTATGGGGGTTCATAATAATATACATTTATCTTGTTTGGTTTATGGGAGATTAAATGACATATTTCCTTTGCAGTGGTCAGCAAAGCGCCTTGTACCACATACCACTCAAGACCTAGTGGAGGAAACACAACCAAAAAACCCAGTCCACTAGGACTCCAATCCTAGTGGTCCTCACTTCATGCCACAGTGATTTTATTTTCCATTTGGCCTACTCTCCTCTCATTACTTTGAGAAAAGGATGAGCAAATTAACAAACACTTTGAAAGTAGCTTTTATACTTCCAAATGAATGAAATCACAAAAATAAAACAATTGATGAATTCTTCACTAAAAACACAATTTATGTCTCAAAGATGCATCTTCTGAACCTCCAGCCCCTCCCCACCATGATCAAATGATATCACTGTAAATTGATCCATCAGTGTAATCAGCAAACTAAGTTATAACCTGGTCAAGTCTGGCAGATTTGAGAGAGAGAGACGTTTATCATTACATGTTATGATAAGGCAAGTGGTCGATGTCAAGTGGTCAATTAAAAAAAACACCTGAAGAACTGTGACCTCTGTAAAATTCCCATAAAAATAACTGGCTACCCTCTCAATTAGAGGTGGAGTGGGCTTCACCATCCTAGAATCCTCAGGATTGTGCAATGAACTATGGACTAAAGTAGACTTACTGGTATTCTACTATAGACTTATTGTGATTCTAGCAATGGAAGAAATTACAGCATTGATGTGGAGACAGTGGCCACTGGAAGTGCTGTAGTCAGGGAGAGGGAAAAAGAGGTGCAATATGGGGGCATTTTTAGGACTTGGAATTGACCTGAGTGACATCGCAATGATAAATACAGGCCATCATGTATCTTGCCATAACCTACAGAATTGACTGGGACACAGTGTAAACTACAATGTAAACTATAATCCATGCTCAGTGGCAAAGCCCCAGGATGCGTTTATCAATTGCAATGAATGTGCCACACTAATGAAGGACGTTGTTTATGTGGGAAGGTGTGGGAGGTGTGGGGAGTGGGGCATATGGGAATCCCTATATTTTTTGTGTAACATTTACATAATCAAAGCATCTTTAAAACACACACACACACACACACACACACACACACACACA
>JAQZBX010043771.1:0-21565 GCA_029593785.1 Cabassous unicinctus | reverse complement strand
CCAAGAAAATAAAGTGAAACCAAGAGATGCTGAAGACATCATTTGAGCACCTGTATCCAACTGTGCCTAAAGACGTGATATGGTTGTTTTTTTTTAAGTTCTAACAGTCAATAAATGATCTTTTTTAGCCATGTTGAGGAGTTCCTGTCATTTGCTGCCTAAAGAATCCTGGATAATAAAGGCCACATTCTAGAACATCAAAAAGTTGTACAATCAAATTTATAAACTTATATTTTCCTGATTACTGTGTCTTTGCATATTGTCTCTAGTATATCAGCAGCCTGCCACCCATCCAGAGACCAAGAAATCTTGGATGGCAGGGAAGGAGAGTACTTCTGCATCTCCAATACGTGTGGCTTTTGGCCACTTGGACCCAGAGGAGAGATTCAGAGGAAACATTTAGTTGAAGAGCTTTCCTGAATCAAGATTTGCCAGATAACTTACATTTTTCTTATTTGTATTACATAACATGAAGAAATCCCTAGGCAAATACTGACCCCCCCAGCTTTGTGGAAAAGGTGTAGAAATGATCTGTTGTATCAGAAAGCAGGAGAATAATACAAAATTCTGAAATAATAATTTTAGCACTGGCCTGTACCCTAAAGTGCACCTAGTTCAAACCATCATTTCAGAGGAGGAGGCATTCAGAGTGGTGAAAAAGCTTTGCTAAGATCTTATAAGTAATATTGCTGCAGATCCATATCAGTATAAACTAAAAGGAGAGGAGAGAGCCTCCTTCTGAATACCTTTATAGAGACTGGAGACTAAACTGTTTGCTTACTGTATCAAGACTATGGTTGTGAATGACAGAATCCCAATTGAAACAGGCACTTGGTGCTCTCCCAGCTAAAAGTCCAGGAGTGGGTCTAGTCTTAGGTAAGAATGGATCCAGGAGTTCATAATTATCTCATGAAGACAAGGTCTCTTTTCTCCCTCTGAATTGTATTGTTTTCCTGTGTGTTGACTTTAGTTCTTCAGCAGGTTCATCCATGTGGTAGCGATGGCAATAATGAGATTTTTAAAATATTTATTTATTTATTTCTCCACACCCCCCTCCCCTCACTGTTTTGTACTTGCTGTCTGCTCTTCTTTGTCTGCTTGTCTTCTCTTTAGGCAGCACTGGGAACCGATCCTGGGACCTACTGGAGTGGGAAAGAGGCGCTCAATCTCTTGCGCCACCTCAGCTCCCTGGTCTGCTGTGTCTCTTATCGTCTCTCCTCTGTGTCTCTTTTTGTTGTGTCATCTTGATGCGCCAGCTCTCCTCATGGGCCAGCACTCCATGTGGGCCAGCCACTCCTGTACTGGCCAGCTTGCCTTCACCAGGAGGCTCTGGGAATTGAACCCTGGACCTCCTATATGGTAGACGGGAGTCCAATCGCTTGAGCCACATCCATTTCCCAGCAGTGAGATTTTATCATACCGAATTAGCAATTGAAGTTCATGAAGAGTTTATATTTCTCAATAGTTCCAGTAGAACCCCAGGTCTGATGTTTATGAGCTCACAGAGGGTCACATACTCACCCCTAAATCAGTCAGTGTGGGTAGGGGGATGGCAGTGCTCTTAGCATCATGTGCCCATTCTAGATTCCAACAGCTCAGGAAGGTGGGCTCCTCTCAAAATATCTGGAGAGGGAGGGTGGGGAAGGTGATGGTGCTGTTACCTGAATAAGGAAGAATAGTTGCTAGAAACAATAGAAATCTGCTATCTTTGCCTTTTGGCAAGAAGGAGTCCTGGGAGAGGCCAGATCTTTTATTTTGCAAGCTAAATGCCAGGCCTTAGTAAAGTAATTGGCTTTAAGGCTACAAGTTGCATTTTCAACCAAGCCATTTAACCTTTAGGTTTTACTCAACTCCAGAGGGGAGATTTTGAAGAAGGGGATCAGTTTAGTCATTTCTTGTTGCCACAGTCTTAACTCTGATAAATATCCATGTCTTGGAAATGCTCCTCCATTTTCTGGCCATGGTAGGGTGCCAGGCCAAGTCTTCTCTCAGACAAATATCTGTATTGTTTGTGGTGTGTGTGATCGTGACTTCCTGTCTTCCAATTTAGTTTTGTGCCTTGCTTTTCACCGTCTGGGTCATTTGATATTACATCTGGTGCTTCCTGTTTTTTAAGCCTCTGACTCTAGTCATCCGACTGTAGAAACCAGGGGTCAACTTCTCCATAAGTGATGCTGGCTTTAGTCACTTGTTTTTATATACTAATTGATATTTGCGTAAGAAAAGCTGTCAGGTGTTTGCTGGTTTTCTCAGCCTCAGACACTTCCCTATTTATGAGTTTTTGTTTTCTTCAGATGTTGGGACTTTCTCCCTCTTGTGAGGACGTAGTGAGTCGGTGACCACCACCAACAAAAACAATTCATTAGTGGCTCTCTCTCCCTGAAAGAGAGCTTCCCGTTCCCTTGGGTCCCAGTTCTCCTGGGTCTGGTTCTCAGGAGGCTGCTTTGGGTGTGACAGGCTTTGCCACCCTCCTACTACCTCTTGGTCTCCTTTCCCACTTCTTGGGATCACCATCTCCCTCCGCCTCTGCTTCAAAATTGGCAGCATTAATTAAACATCTTTAGTCAGGCCAGCAAAAAAAGCTGCGAAATGCTTATTCTCCTCAAAGGAAGAGGAGAGTTTTAATCACCAAATGTTCACTTCATTGACTTTTTCTTTCCCCATGGAATGGGCTCCCAATGAACTGGGCCCTTTATATTTCTCACAAAACCGAGTGCTTCTTGAAAGCAGGGACTCAAACAGGTATTTGTACACTGATGTTCATAGGCATTATTCACAATTGCCAAAAGGTGGAAACAACCCAAATATCCATCAACTGGTGAACAGATGAACAAAATGTGGTATATATACATAATGGAGTATTTATTACTCTGCCATAAAAAGGAATGAAGTTCTGCTATATGATATAATTTGTATAAACCTTGAAGATATTATTCTAAGTTGCCAGATTCAAAAGGACCAACATTGCATGAGTTCACTTATATAAGATATCTAGAAGGGGCAGATTCAGAGAGAGACAGTAGATTAGAGGTTACCAGGAGCTGGGGGGTGGGGGGGTGGACAGGAATGGGAAGTTTTATGTAATGGTTACAGAAGTTCTGTTTGGGATGATGGAAAAGATTGGGTAATAGATTTTGGTGATGGTAGCACAACACTGCGAAAGTGATTAATGTCAATGGATAGTACACTTAAAAATGGTTAAAATGGTAATTTTTATGTTATATGTGTGTCACCATAATAAAATAAGAAAATAAAAATAAAAAAAGTCAAGTGCTTATATTACCATATTAAACAGACAATACAGTGCAATATCATGACTTAAAAAAAAAAAGAAGAGATGTATTAGAGTTCTCCAGAAAAACAGAATATATCTATTTATACATATGTATGTAAATATTGAGATTTATTATAGGAATTGACTCACGTGACTGAGAATTGGCAAGTCAGAATTCCACAGAGCAGGCCACAAGTTGGGCACTCGATGAGGGTTTGGATGAATTCCCTAGCAGAAGCTGTGGCTGCAGTAGAGATACTCTTTCTTACTGCTGAAATCATCAGTTCTCCCTTTAATGCCTTCAGCTGATTAGATGAGACTTCTCTCATTGCTGAAGGCAATCTTCTTTGTTGATTGTAGATGTAATCAGCAGTAAATGGAATCAACTGACTAATGATTTAAATCCACAAAATACCCTTACAGTAGCAATCAGGCCAGTGCTTCTTTGACCAAACAATGGTACACCATAACCTAGCCAAGCTGACATATGAACTTAGCCATCACAACCCAACAAAATCCCAAACCATAAGAACAAACAAAAAACCCCTTGTTTCTGAGTAATACTTTAACCTTCTCCAATGAATGACTTCATTTCTTCTCTGAAGCCCACATCGTGAGGTTGGGAGGACAGGTGTCAGTAATTGATGGGGAGGTACAGGTGAAGAGGGAAGTGAGGCGTTCCATGTTGGTGGGCTCCTGAGACTGTGGTGGGTTTGGCATTCTTGGGTTTCATTTTTGGTTGACAAAAGAAACAGACAAACAAAACAGCCTATGACCCAGACAGACAAAAGGTTCAGATGGGACTGAAGTTTTTGGGGAAGCAAGCCATCCGAAACAGATGGGGTCATTGCAGCGTTATCAAAGCTTGGAGCATCACAGGGTATTCCTAGAGTCTGTCAACTTCCTGCTTCTATGCAAGAAGATCTCTTTTCACTCCTGTCCCTGTCTCTCTGGCATAGTCAGCCAGGGGCTTTAGGTGATTCCTGGGTGGCCTGCAGACAGAATAGCTGCTTACCCTGGGCTGGACTCTGCTTCTGTCCTCCCTCTCTTTCTTCCATCTCCCCCACCCCCAAACCAGGTCTCGTTCCAGACCCAGAGGGGACATCACCTGGAAATACCTCGTATGTCCAAGAGATCTTCTGCTCAATGGGCTCTCTTGTGGGAATCTTCAGTATTGCAGAGTGTTAAGGGATAAGGACTCGGAGCTATGGGTTCAAATCTTGGCTGAGCTATTTTTACATACTGTGGGAGTTCAGGCCAGGCACTTAATTTTTTTTTTTAAGTCTTACTGGTTTTTCTGTAAAATTGGTCTTTTGTGTACATTAAAGTACTTTGCATGGTACCTGGCACTAATAAGTACTTAATTCAAGGAAGCTTTTGTTAGCATCCTGCTGGAGAACTAGAGTCCAATTTTCCTAATTCTATGTGAAATTCCAGCGGACTGCCACTTTCTATTACTATTACTACAGGTTCACAAGTCCTCAACTTCTTCTCTTTCAACAATATATTTGTATATAGCTTGGTGATATGATATCACCAGTTCTCTGGAATGGTACAGATTGGCTTCATGTTCCAGCTTAACCGTTTATCTGCTGTGTGACCCTGAGCAAGTCACTTTACTCCTCTGAGCCTGTTTTCTCATCTGAAAGTTGGGGCTAAGAACAGCCCCTTCAGAGAATGTGAAGATTGTGTGAAAATGGCTCATTGAATATCTACTGTATGCTCAGTGTTTTCACACTGGATTACTAATTTTGTGAACACAATAATTTTGTAAGGGTAGGTATTATTATTGCCATTTTATGGCTAAGGAAGCTGAGGATCAGAGGGCTTAAGTTACTTGTCTGAGGTCACACAGCTAGGAAGGAAGTGTTCAAACTTGGATTTAAATCTCAGTCTAAGAATTCTTTCACACTGCTCCCAACTGAATCCTGCATGGCAAACACTTTATCCCAACCCCAGGATCCCAACCCTCCCTTTAGCTTTTGGCATTTCCAGGATCCATTCTTCTCTGCGTGAGTGCCTCTGTTCTAAGCTGGGAGGTCCAGAGGCTTCTTATCTTCACCTATCTTCTTTTACACTTCTCTCCCTACCAGACTCAGATCTCCTTGAAGACTTGCCTGGACCACAACAGATCTCCAACCAGTGTGTATAAAATTAGTAACTGATATACACAAGGCAGCTGCTGTGGGAGTTGGGGGTGGGAGTGTTAGGGTATGGGGACCATCCCATGCTGTCTGCCTGCCTTGATCTCTGATAGCGCGTGTGGCCTGGGGACTCCACTTTCGAGAGTCATCAGCACTTCATGCACCCTGAGCTCAGCTACCTCTCACTGGCAGGATGACCTGGGTCCAGCGCCTGGCCCCACATCCTGCCCTCATCCCGCACACCCGTTGTGTGATATTAACACACTCAGTGCTTCCTGGCCACACTGATTCCTCTATTCTCTGTGCCTGGGCCCCTACTGCTGACCACAGCCACACAGAAGCTTCCAAACATGTATTCATCCATCCATCCATCCATCCATCCCTCCCTCCCTCACTGAACCCTAGGGATGCATAGACAAATAAGGAACTCGCTGTGGAGTGTAGGAGTCTCCCAAACCTGGATTTGCCTCACTTAGCAAAAATTTTTACAAATACAGATTCCTGGACCTCACATGAGACCTACAGAAGCAGAATCTCTAGGAGTGGATGTGTAAGAATCTGTATTTTTAAGATGCTCACTCGGTAAATTCCATAAAAATAAACTGACATTAAAAAAAAAAAAAAAGATGTTTGCAACATGATTCTGAGGCACAGCCAGTTTGGGGAACCTCTACTCTGGGAATTCACTGCAAATGCCCTGAGGAGACATAAAGACCAACACAGAGGCTTGCTGGAGCAGAATGTTGCCAGGTTGCATCCCTTATCCTTTGCCTTTGGGCTCAGTGGCCTCTAACAATCCTACAATGTTTAGTTCTGTCCTGGGGGCCACTGTCTATATAAAGTGCTACTAGACGGTTTGCTCCTTACCATTTTCCTCATTGCTGTATCGGCAGTATTTACAACAAGGCCTGGTATCCCACGGTGCCTGCAAATAGCTGTGGAGTGAGTGAATGAATGAATGAGTTCCAATTCCCTTTCGATGCTGAGTGGGCCCTTTACCTTGTTGGTTCCATGACCCAGAGGGTGCATCTGTGTCTGAGGCAGGCAGGGGAGAAAATCGCTTTAAGAGGCCTGCTCAGTTCTACTGTTCTGTGGTCCTCCCTCGGGCTCTGGCCTGAGAGGAGGATGGGGGCTGGAAGGGAAGTCTGTGGTCCTGCTGGGGAGGATACCGGGAGGAGAGTTCTGGGCCAGGAGGGCATCTGGCTTTCTGGGAGGAGTGCAGTTTGCCAAAGACTGAGATTGGCCTGGGCTGAGCTTTCAAACGACGGAGAGGCCACTGGCATGGGGTGGTCATTAAGGCGGCAGTTGACCTCTGGCAGCATGAGTGAGGCCCTGCAGCCTCCAGCCCCGCCAGCCGGCCCACCGGGACCCTCCGAGAGAGGCCCATCCATCACTGGGCTCCCCAAGGAGGGCCGCGGGCATTTTTTGGCCGGTCAATTCTGAAGCCCTGTTTTCAGCACAGATCTTGTCAAATTCAAGCTGTCAACCGCACAGACCCTGAAAGCCTGTCACAGACCCCTGGGGACATGTGGGCTGCGGACGACCTTGAAGGGTCTCTGCTGAGTGTGGGGCTGTGCTGATAAAAGGGACAAATGAGAAGAAGCCACCTGGGCCGATTGCCCATTGTGCTAGGCCATGCCATCCCCATTGTGCTGTCCTTGAGGGACGTCTTGGTGGCTGCACTGAATATATTTTCCTGCTTTGCCCTTGGTGCCATCTCTTGAAGGGAAGGGGGAAGGAGGCAGTGCACTGAGGGAGTGGGTTAAGGACACAGACTGGCTCTGCCACTTAGTGACTGTGTGGCCTGGGGCAAGTTATTTCATCTATCTGAGTCGGTTTCCTCAGGCTGTGTGCAGATTACCTGAGATGATCCACTGCTAACTAAGCACAGGGCCTGGCATGGTGGTAATTGCCCAATGATTATGAGCCATAATTATAATTTTTATAGAGGTGAGGCACTGAAATGGGGGAAAACCAGCTACCAAACGGCTTGGATTGGTGGCTGGTTTTCCTTCCTTTCAGTAGCATTTTAAGTTATGCATTTGAACTCCACTTGGCCTCATAACATCCATTTACAGATGAGTAAATCGGAGGTAGAGCTGGCATTAGAGGCCAGGTGTCCTACCCGCGTTCTTTCCCATCTTGGTCTTCAGATGCTCTGATGTGGCTGAGGGGTGGCCATCTCTGCCACCCTATGCCTGGTCCAGGCCCTCTTCAGAGGCGGCTGGCTGGGCCCTGTGGGGGGCTTCCTTTGGTAGCAGTGTCCTAGGCTCCTGGCCAGAGCCTGCAGCCTCAGGCCCCTGGGCAGGGTCTGGTTTGACAGGTGGGCTCTCCTCAGGTCACTGGGAGTTAGGGGAGATCTCACTGAGGTTGTCAGGAGCTCTAAATCTGAGGTCAACCATAAGTTGAGAGTTGAAATCACATTAGCTAAAAAGCCATCTGAATGGGCTGTGAAATATGAAGAAGGCCAAGAGCAGATATGGGACTTGGAGGAATCTGAGTGCTAAGAGGGGGAGAGGAGCAGAAGCAAGACTTAGGGAAAAGGGAGCTGCCCAAAACAATGACTGGGGCATACATGGATGTCTATGACGAGATTGTTTTGACCTCCTGCAGTGGCCTGTTTAAGGGTCTGGAATATTCTAGAAGGCTCATCTGAGGGGAAGGCTCCTCTGAGGGGAAGCCACAGCAACTTCACCTTGCATCTGTGGAGAGTACTGGCAACTGGGTTTGATCCCAAATCTTCTCCTCAGGAGGAAATGCTAGTTGGAGGAACATTCTAGGCAGAAATGATGGGATTCTCACATCCACAGGATAGCTCTTTGCCCACATTTATTGAGTACCTTCTGGGTTAGAGTAGGACACGAAAAGTTGTAGGACAGAGACTGTTGGCTGGGCCCCTGCTCTTCACTGGAGGGGCCTTGCATGTGCCCCTCTGGAGGGCTGTTTTCCTTTGATTCTTCCCAAGACCAGGCAGAGCAGCTGGGGGAGGGGCAGTCAGGGCCAGGCTGTGAGCAGAGGGGCTCTGAGTTGTGGGCAGTGGAAGCTGCTACCCCAAAGCGGGACTGGTGGGTGGAGGGGGTGAAGGGAGAGGTGGTGGTGGCCTGCAGTCAGCAGGGATGGCATGGGTTACCAGAGGGCATGGCCCGCCTCCACAATTATTCAAAGGCACAAGTTGCACTTCCTACTGGCCCTTTAAAAAAGGCAACCAGCCGCCTTGTGAAATGCCAGACCAGAGTGGAAACCCAGAGAGTGTGACCGACACCACTCCCTCTGCGCTGACAGTCATGCAATCTCCGGTCCAGTCCCGTGTGATGTGACGTGGGAGCTTGTTTGTGTGGGGGCCCCGTGTCCCCCGTACCCATACCCATCCCCCCACACCACACACACAGCTTACTAAACAGCTCTGGGCTGCCTCTGCCTCGGATCAGTCGGTGACCGTGGACCTCTCCTTTTTTCTCTCCCTGGGTTTCGGTTTCCTCACCTGCAAAACAAAGCACTTGGACTAGATTCGTGTTTTCCAAAATGTGGTTTGTGTACCACTGGCAGGACACATGCCAAATTTAGTAGATTATATACATATTTCAATGCTTATTAGAAAATAATTTGATAGCACCTCAGACTTGTGATTTCATGGTTATTATTACATGGTGAGCCAAATGTAAAGGAAAAAAAAGCAGGAAAATAATAGTATAGGTCAGGGCTATCCAATGGAAATACAATGGGAGCTAAAAATGTGAGCCACGTGTGTAATTTAAATTTTTTATAATAGACACATTAAAGAAAGAGAAACCGACAAAATTAATTTTATTAATATATATATATTTTAACCTAGAATATCTGAAATATTTCAATATGTAATCAAAAATTATTGACAGATATTTTATAGCTTTTTTGGGTAATAAGTCTTCAAAACCTGATGTATATTTTACATGTTCAGCATATCTCAATTCAAACCAGCCACATTTCAAGGGCTCACCAGCCACACATGGCTGTGGCTACCATACTGGAAGTGCAGGTCTAGATGATACATGGCCATGACCAAACTGTGAAAGTAGGATGTGAACCTCTGCAGTCTGCAATTCGCTGGCCTGTAGCTTTATGGCCTTTCCAGCACTGACATCTAGGATTCTCCTGCACATTCATTCTCTCACCCATCCAGGATTGCTCTCACTCACTCTCCAAATCGGGACCCACTTTCTCACCTTTTCTCTCTCTTACTTCCTCCCTTACCAAGAAACATACTTCATGAGTTGCCTACCAGAAGTTTTGTTGGGGGGGGAGTTTGTTTTATATGTGTCTAGTGAATCGTTTGCAAGAAATAAATCAGAGAGTAGCCCCTTTTGAAAGCCAGAGAGGAATGCCCTCTGGACCATCGCTGCTGCTGTCTCTTTTAATCATTGGCTGGTGGCAACTTGCATGTGTGTGTGTGTCTTCGCCACTGAGGGATCTACCTCCTCTAATTTGTCTGGCAGGTGGCTTGAGGGGATGGGACAGACACTTCTGCATGTCCCTTAACATCAGTTATTATCAATCTTTTATATTCATCAGAATTGTCTGGGGAGCATCTTAAAAATGCACAAGTGATTTGATGATGTTGGACGGGGCCTGTGGTTATGAGCCTGTGAATGTGATGCTGATGCACATGAAAGTTTGTGAACGGCTGCCTGAAATCTATTCCCACACTACAGAGGCTGATAGTGGCCTGTTGGAGAAGCCCAAATTGAAATTTTGGAGGCCTCGTGATCTCAGATATAAGCATTACAAGAGAAAGCATGGGCTCAGTCCACCCCTCAGTCATCAATGAACCAATTGGAAATGCTCCTGAATTTGCCACAAAGGACTGGGTATCAACCCCAAATTGTCTTAAAAGAAATACCTACTAAATTCTAACCAAGCCAGGCATTATCTCCCTTTGCCCTTAACAACTATTATTGCCAGAAAGTGTTCTCTCCCTCATGCCCCATTTGTTATCCCTGCCATTTTATCCCCTGTAATGCTCTTCAGGGACCAATTAATATGATCTGAATGGAAGTATGACTCATAAGTGGGAATGAGCTTGTCCTAGATCGGGTTTCCATGCATGTATGTATGCACACAGGATTACGTTGCAGGGAAATCTGCCTGAACCCAGAATCTCAGGTCTCCTCCAGAAAGCCATCCTCCCATTCCAGTCTAGGAATAAAGCCTTTGGGATTTATGGAGACCAGATGGAAAGGTAAAGTGAACTCACCTCACGATAAGGAGGAGAACAGAAGCCCAAACACAATGGGCTTAAGACAAGAGTCCAAGAGAAAACAGTAGAATCCTTAAAGGAAAAGCAGAGAGAATTTAGGTTCATTAAAGGCATACTTTGAAACAGGCATATAACATTTGTTACTTTTTTGACTCAAGAGAGTTGATATTTTTAGTCCCACCTAACAGCCTAAGATGTTGAGGCCCAAGGCAACTTGCCCAATATCAGCCAGCGGTAAGTAGTAGAGCTTGAGTCCAAACAATTGGAAGACTGAGTCCAAAGATGGTGTTTTATATGAATGTTGAGTGCTCTCTCAAGAGAGCTTATCACTCAGCCTTGTTCTGGGTTCCATGGGGATCTCCTGAGTTAATACTGCTTGTGAGAAATAATAAAAGCCAAAAAGATGGAGTTAAGTGATATCTTTGTTGAAGATGGCCCTGCACGTGGCAGTCTCTATTCTAGGGTTCTCATGTCCCTGGAGGAGACTAACCCCTCCCTGCCAGCCTCACTTCTCAATCTGGGAGCTGCAGCATCGCACCTGGGAGGCAGATGGCACACTCAAAGGGATAATGGAAGAGAGATTAATGAAAAGATAACTTATAGAGTGGCTAGGTGAGGGACCCACAAGGGATGGTGAAGGGACAGGGGCTAGTGACATGGGGAAGCTGTCACCACCCCTGGGCCTGAAGGAGCAAGCAGAAGGAGTGATTTCTCAAACCCAGCAAAAGCTGGAGCCCTGGAGAGGGGGCCCCCAGAGAGAAGCTGTGAGCATGAGTAGAGGCGTGCAGATATTGCCCAAACAGTAGGGGCATAAGCACCCCAACCCCTCTCCTTTCTCCCTCTCATCCTGTCCCTCCACAAATGGGTACTAGCCGGCACACTAAAGCCCTTGAAACATGGTAAGGGCCACCTAAGTGCTGACCCTTGTTCCCATCATTGGTGACTGTATCCTCTAGCCTGGGACCTGCCTGAGGCTGTTTCTTCAGAGAATGAAAACCAGCAGCAAGTTGGTCTGGAGAAGTGGAATTTGCTGCTCGAGCCTCGAATGGGTCCTCACCACATAATTGAAGTCATGAGCGCAACTCCTTTTTGGTTGACTCCTGAATTCAGTGGCTCTGAATTGGTCTATCGTCCTACTAGAAAATGCAGAGACTGACCCTGGGTCAGGAGGACTTGTGGCGTGAGTTGTTTGATTAAGGGAAGATTTGTGCTGAGCTTGCGGCATGTGCCTTGTGACTGAGAGGCGTGACAGATTCACACAGGAAGCACCGTGGGATGGAAAAAGAGCCACCCTGCTAGTTATTCTCCATCTGCCACCATCCCTCACCACCCAGCCCCTGCTCCATCCTCCTCTCTTCTCTGCATGCTCTGGGCCTAGTGGGGGCTGACCCCTGAGGACTGCATCATCCAGGCCCTCTGGCCAGCTGGCTTCCAGTTGGGTTTAGCAAATGGGAAACTCCAGCAGGAGAACTGAGGGTGGGAGGAGGGAGAGGCCAGGATATTTCTATCTGGCTCCTCTCTGCTTTGAGTCTCTGGCAGTAGCTTTGTCCCTCCATCACTATAGTTTCCATCAGG
The DNA here is from genome assembly GCA_029593785.1 of Cabassous unicinctus. Classification (NCBI taxonomy): domain Eukaryota; kingdom Metazoa; phylum Chordata; class Mammalia; order Cingulata; family Chlamyphoridae; genus Cabassous; species Cabassous unicinctus. Next base: position 9,339 of record JAQZBX010043771.1, on the reverse strand, counting down.
TAGCTGTCCTCCAAGTCACAGCTCCCACTGGGCTCCAGGAACACTTTCTCCTTCCTGCACCCCTTCAGCTCTAGGTGTGGTTATGGTTTCCCACTGGTGGCCAGCCCCCGGTGCCTCACCATCCTTGGTCTGTCCCCTCTCCCTGGCCCATACCTCTATCAAGGGTTCTTTCATTAAAGGCTCATCATTGAAACCATCTGTGGTGATTTGTGTGGCACATACTTGTTGACCCCCAACCTACTTGTAGACATTTCTAATCAACCCATAGTAGGTGCTCAACCAAGAACCTTGAATTGGGGGATGGATGTGGCTCAAGTGGTTGGGTGTCCGTCTCCCATATGGAGGGACCTGGGTTCGATCCCTGGGACCTCCTGGTAAAAACAAACAAACAAACAAACAAACAAAAACCTTGAATAGCTCTGTGGCATTTGAGTGTGCCAGAGCATGCCTAGTGTTCTTACATAAGATAAGCTGCTGTGGTATGTGTGTGAATGATAAATGCATGAGTAAATGGGCTCCAAAACTTTCTTCAAAGATGAAGGTATTCTGTTGTAGATTTCAAAACCAAGAAGAATTAGAAATGACAGTGTCATGCATGACCTTGTCATTCAGGAGCCATACAAAATGTAATATGTCTTGGCTACGTTCAATCTTAAAAAGAGCAAAATAGTGAGGACCGACCTTCACTACAGCTTGGGTTTGTGGAAATATTCCAAATACTTGTTCATGTTCCTAGAGTTTTATTCAGTCCTGTGCATTTTGGACTTTAGGCTACCATGGTGCTACTCCCATTGTATGGTCCTGGTTTCTTAGCCCCTCACGATGCTATTATGCAGCCATATACAATTTTATTCTATGCCCATCTCTCTGGAGGCTTTCTTGGCTATTGTCCTTAGCATCTGGCCATAATTGAAGCAAAGTGAGCTGAAGGGAAAGTTGGCTTTGAAACTGTGGACCCATTGAGGTTATAGTGGTTTCCTGTCCCTATTAAGAAGAGCCATATCTGTCACACACGTTGATAGATGTCTCTGCTTCTCGGAGTCTTGCCTGGTAAAGGGTGTAGAGATGTTTGGGATTCCCATACCCTCTGCTGCCCCCCAAGGAAATGAATTATTCCCAGAAAATTTCAACATCTTTAATATGGAATACATTTTTTTTTTTAAGTATACATGCCTTGAAGTCAGTGGGTCAATCTGGCTTCATTTAACTCCCTGAGAAGTAGTGCTATGGGAAGGACTGTTAAATGTTTCCAAAACATGCTTTGAAAAGAAGCCACCAGAAAAAGAACCAATTTGACAAAAATAATTTACCCACCCATTGCATCACTTTTGTTGTTTGCTTTAAAGCGGGGGTTCTGAACCAGGGGTCCATGGATGGGGGTCCGTGAGCTTGAATAGAAAAAAATCAACTTATTATCTTTATTTTCTCTGACCTCCGATGTTTAGTGTCGTAAAACTATCTGCTGCTAAATTCTGACAAGGGGTCCGTGGTTTTCACCTGACTGGCAAAGGGGTCCATGGTACAAAAAGAGGTTAAGACCCCTGGTTTAAAGAAATGAAACCCCCAAACCTTCAGACCTAAGTGTGGCCCACATTTTATGGCCTGCTGACTTGAGGGGTTTCATTTAGAACATACACAGACTTCAGTAGGGTTCTTGGTGGCTGAAGTGGGGAGACTGATGGTGGCCAAGGGGATGATTAGCATCAGGCTGAGCTGCCGGGTCTGCAGAGTTTGTTACTCTTCCTTTCTGCCCAGCTACCTCAGCCCCAAGCTTACTGGCTCTCCAGCTGCCAACTGCCAACAACTGCCATTGTTCTCAGGAAATTACTTAGACCCTTTCCCACTGATTCCCAATGTGGTTTGCTTTTGTCTACCTCTCTGAGTTCAAATTTCTTCCTCTAGCCTTGCTGCTTCTGTACCTGTTTCTGGCCCCTTTTGGGGCTGCCCTTTGGGAATTAAACCTTCTCTTCTGATTCTCACCCGTGCGTGTCCTTTGGGTGGAAAATCTCTGCTCCAGCTCTGGGTCTCTGGGCTCATCCCCAGCCCCCATCCTTTCCCCTGCCTCCACTGTGTGTGTGGAGAGGGTGGGAGGAGCTAGATTCTTTTCTTGGCTTCAAAAAATATAACTGGTTCCCCATGATAAGGGACATGCAAATTGAAACAATGAAAACCCATTCATATATACCAGGGTAGCAAAAATTAATTAAGTTTGATGACAACAAGGGATGGTGAGATGTGGACATATGGGAACTCTCTGGTAGGAGTGTAAATTGGTACAGTCACTTTGGAGAACAATTTGGCAATATCTATTGAAGTCAACAGTGTGCTCCTGCTGTGAAATAGTAATTCTCCCTCTGAGTATACAGCGTACGCAAACCATTTGTGTACAGATTTGTGTTTGTGTGTGTGTGTATATGTGTTTGTGTGTGTATATGTGTATACATACATACACATACATATATGTACATATATACACAATGCTGAATACACAGTTCACAAGCTGTGGTTTATCATGGAATTGAATACCACACTATGCAGGAATTAATATAAATGAACTGAACCAGCTTATCAACATGTATAAATCCTAAAATCATAATGTTGGAGTGAAAATGGCAGGTTGTAAAAGGATATATATACACACATACATACATATATTGATGGCATTTATATTAAAATGTAAAACACTATATTTTAGAGTTAATTAATATATCTGTGTTTATTTAAAAAAAACAAAAACATATATGGGATTGATATAGGCCAACTTCAGGTTAGTGGTTACCTTTGGGGAGGGGGAGAAAAAGGATACAGAAATGGGGCTTGCCAGCTATATCTGGACATTTTTTTTATTTCTTTGAAAACAAAAAGAGAATGAGATCTGAAGCCAGTATGGCAAAATATGTTTAATCTTGGTGACATAGATGTTTAGTTTATTATTTTCTCTACTTTTTAGTATGATTGAGAGGTTTCATATTTATACATTTAAGGGCTAAGAAAATGGTTCCTCACACCTGTTATCGTCATCTTGGTTAATTATAGCTAACTTGAGTTTGTAGGTGGGGACGGGGCCTCTGACAACATCTTTGAAAACATCTTTTTGACTTCCCTAAGGCCCCATCTAAGTGCCTGCCCTGAGGAAATCTTGAACCACTGGGACTGCCCCTCCATGGAACTCTTGGGAAGTTACTGCTTACATTGAGCTGAAATCTGTCTCCTGCAGACTTCAGACAATTTGTCCCAGTTCTGTCCTTCTTTTCTCAATATTCCCACCACAGCGGACCTAGGAGCTGCTGGGAATCAGTGGCCCTGAGGTCAGCCTCGCAGGGGAACTAGGGAAGAAAGAGGAAGCTGAGGGGCTGGAGCCAACCCTCAGGCGTTCCTCTTTGGAAAGGCTGGCTTGTGAAGGGACTTGCCAGGACCAGTGCAGAGAGGAGGAAGACCAGTTTTCAGGGCAAAATTCCGTTGATGTGCAGCAAACTGCTACTTTCCCAGGCCTCACTTCCCCAAACAGGGGCACAGGAACAGCTGCATAGGCCTGGCAGTAGTTCTCTGGTCTTTAAGGCCAGCCCAGCAGAAGGGGGTGGGGTCTGAGCCAGTGACTCATGGGGACCCTCCAGTGTACCCTCCTCTTCTCGGCTTTCTGTGAAGTCAGCTGGAAAAGGTCACATGCCTGAATCACTTCTGCCTCTGTCAGCCTGGAAAAGAAATTCTGCTCTCCACCCTACCCCCAGAAGTTTCCTCTGATTCTCTTGTGTCGTATTAAAATGTAGTCAAACTCAAAGCCTGGTCAACAGGTAGAAAAAAAATAAATTATAGCCACAAATGAGTACCCATGACTCCATATTGTGAATAAAACAGTGACAGCTTTGGTTTTGTAGGACCACCATCTCTGTGCTTTCGTTCAGCTGGATTTTTTTGTAGGTGCTCCTCTTTTAACAGAAAATGGTAAAGGATTTGGTAAAACAAACAAACAAACAAAAAAAATCAGTTGCCAGAGTAAAGTCTGGAATTAGTTCAACCTTAGCCTTACCTCTTTAATTCTTAAATTTTACAACAACAGCATGCTGAGGTAGATTATTTATTTCATAGAAGAGGAAGCTGACCTTCAAATAGGTTCAGGAATTTGCCCAAGGTGATGCAGCAGAAATGCAAGTTGATTGCACTGTGTGTGGCACTGCTGGGCCATGTGGTCTCTTTGAGTGATATTAACTAAGGTGAAAAATCATACACGCACATTCACAATTTAGGAAAGTTTGCAATACTGTGTGTGTGTGTTTTAAAAGGTCCTGCTCACCCATTCCTTTTCCCTTGATATACAGAACGTTGAATTCTCAGGGCACCACAATCCTTGAGCTTTCTGATATTGGACATTCATATTGAGGCAGGTAAGGCATCAATGTCTGGTATTTGGATACCTCAGGTTGGAAGTTGCTATGACTATTGCTAGTTGGTACCGAAAGACAGAGAAAACAATGATCAGAGTACTCACTTAAATTTAGGAGACGTGGAAAGCTGGTAAACTTTCTCATTTTTCAGGGCAGTGTGATGATGTAATGGAAAAGATGGATGAGATCAGTGTTCTAGTTTTAGTTCTGCCACATTTGAACTGTGTAACTTTGAGCAATTTACTTCCCCTCTCTGGGCTTCAATTTCCTCATCTGCAAAATAAGGAAATTGAACCAAGTGTCTGTTAAAAGACCTCCCAGTTCTGACTATGATCCAAGTATAAATAACATTAGGGCAGACATTGTATTCCTGATTCTGGAGTCTCGGCAGTCTGGCCAGTTGCCATTCCTTTATATACTCATGTCTGAGAATCGTGTTTGCAGGACTGATATCCCCAAGCTTATGGTTAGTGATGTGATATAAGCACCATCAGACAATGGACTAGTCACTCAAGTAGCAACAGATGATCCAGGAATGATTGGAAAAGGGACACTTTGTTACATAATGAAGAATTGTATATAGATTTTAACTATATATGGATGAAAGTTGAAATAAAGAGAATAAGTGCAAAGAAAGTCACTCTCATGCCAGATTTCTGAATCTAAACTGGTTATGGGGTTTGGCATTGCCATGGCTTGGAGGGACATGCTGTTTGGTGGAGTTCACGGGAAAGGCTGTCTGTCTGTCAGGGCCTGGCACTCAACCTTGTATCTCCCAAGACCCAACTCAGGGGACTTGCCTTGAGATGAGCAGTCATAAGCAACTGACAATCTTGCTAGCTCGCAGTGAGGAATCTTTCATCCCTTGGAAAGAAAAGTGTACATGTGCCATTCCAGAAAAGCCCTCTGCCCTAGCCCAGGGAAGCTGCCTTGGAAGTGGAAGGTGGTCTAGGAGAACATGGGGTCAGGACAATGGCAGAGGGATGGCCTGGGAGGATGTTCCCTCGGACTGTTGTGGATATTAACTGCCCAGTGACTATTCCCTCTTCCCAACAGCACTCTAGTCCCATTGGGGATTTTTCTGTCTCCCATGGCCTTCAGGCTTATATTAAAAGTGAAAGGCTCCCCTGACAGAGCCTTCTGCTGAGAGGTGGGCATGTCACCTCTGCTTGAGCCATCATTCTCTCTCTCCCAGGACTTCAAGTCTTGAGCAGTAGTGATGATGGAGTTTATTTTTTCTGGGGACACAGCCTGGTGAGGCAGTGCAGTGGCTTCTGTGGCTCAGATCTTCAGGAGAGGCCTGGTGTTCATCTGTTCCAAGCCTGGTGCCCCAGCCCTCATTTCTGTCCTTCTTGCTTTTCTATATTCTCCCTTCCAATAGACTCCTCTCCCAGCTTTTCTCTTGGAATTAGCCAGAGCCAGTTGCTGGGCTTGTAGCCCCTTGACAGATGCAGGTCCTGGTTAGACCTGTGAGCCCTCCTTGCCTCACACAGGGCACACCCTCTAATGATGAGCCTCTTCCACCTAATTGTATCTCTTTCTTGGAAGTCATAGAGGAACACTGCCAACCTCTGGCCCTGCAGTTTTCCATATTCTGTGCTCCTGCCCTCTCTCTGTTTACATGGACCTTCTCCAGACAGTACACAAATAGCTGATTCATTCCCCATTTGCTAATCCCATTGTATTTCAATCCTGTCAGTTTGAAAGGGAGTTTTAGGTGTTCCCAAACTCTTTGGGCCCACACTTGCAGAAACTTTTTTACATTTGTTTATTTAGTATAACTAACCTCATCCACTGTGCATGAATTTCACCAATTTAACTCTCCAAGGGGAAGCGGGGGTGGCGCAATGGATAGAGCACCCGTTTACCATATGAGAGGCCCCAGGTTCGCTTCCCGTCGCCTCCTTGTGAGGGCAGGCCGGCTCGCGCGGAGCCGTGGGCTGATGCGGCAAGACCTCACAGCAAGGGGGAGATGAGCGGACACAGAGAAGACACGCAGCGAATGGACACAGCAGCACAAGCAGCAAGGGCGGGGATAAATAAAATAAATAAATCTAAAAAAAAAAACAAAACAAAAAAAACTCTCCAAGGGCAACTGCAATTCCAAGTTCTTGGAAGTCACCTCACTCCCATTCCTCATGTTCCACCTAGATGTTTAAATTCATCTTGAGATGATAGCCCTTTGAAAATTCTGTCTTCCATGCTTCCTGACTGTGCTTCATTTGAGCCTGGATATTAACTCTTTTGTTATACTCCATGTCAAGAATGACAAGAGGGAGTATAGGGAATGCAAAGATATAACAAGCATATTTCCTGCCTCTCATGGTTTGTAAACCTATTAGAGAGGCAAGATTTGTTCCCGTGAAATAATTATAGAACACACACTGTTGAGAACTTCCCAATGGCTAATTGGGAACAGTTGAGAACTGTCACAGACAGTGGTTTGCAAACTGTTTCTGAAGCCCTAGTTGTTGTGTGATGTCCCCTCAGGGATTCCTGGGGGTAGTGTGGTGAGAAGGGGCCCTGTCCTTTGGGATTTTGTTGGAACAGAGTTCTAGGGCTAAGGAGGGTTCGAGGACTGCAGGATCCAGGCTTTGGCTGGGGTACAAGGTTCTTCCTGACCTTCCCACGGACTGCTGGTCCAGACCTACCTCCTGCTTCCTGAACTTCTGGGGCTGTCCTGACTGTGCTGAGGCCTCCGTGCCTCCTGCCCTTCCACATGCAGCTCTCTCTGCTTTGTGCACATCCCTGGCTCCCCCAGACCATGACCCACCCCAGATACTAACTCTTCGAAGCCAGAGACTGTTTCATCTGTGTGTATCCCCGAGTGTGTTTTATCCATGTGTATTCCAGAGTATGTTTCCTCTGTGTGTATCCCCAGTAACTAGTGCAAGATGGGGAACAAGTTTGTTGAATTAAGGGCTGGATTTCATAGTGCCACCTGTGAGTGTTACAAGACCTTGGAGATTAGGTGGTCTGGGAAACTTCCGAAAAAATAGTCAGGCTTGTATTAGGCCTTTGGGAAATGTGGCATTTAGATTCATGGAAAGGAAGAAGGAAAACGTTTCAGGCATGAGAAGCATCTTTAGCAAAGGCCCAGAGCAGGGTTTATGAGTATCCCACAGAGCAGTAAAGAGCAGCAGGAAAGAATCAACTAGGGAGTTTTTAAAATATACTGATGCCTGGGCCCCACCTCAGACTGAATGTATCAGAAGCTCTGGAATGGACCTCGGTCCTTTAAATTTTTTTTTTCCAGCATCACACATTTTTATTGGTGAATCCTCCACAATTTCAAAGAACATAGAATTCTAACAACAACAACAACAACAAAAAATGTTTGAGAAAAATCTAGACAGAAGGAACTCCCTTTTTAACACAAAGCTAGAAAAATACAGATACCACAAGGAGACAAAGGTAGGATTCAAAAAATAGAAAACTATGAAGCAATCACAGTCATGATATTTACATAATAATCCTGAAAACAGTAGCAAATGGAATCAAGTAATACATTTAAATATACACATGATAGCCAAGTAGAAGCCATTCCAGGACTGTGTGAATTACTGACATAATTCACCATATTAATATGTGAAGTGTAGATCATCGACTCTCACTCATTTTGAGCCTTCACAATTCTTCTAGCCTCTACCCATTACCCAATTCCAAAGTCGTTTCCACATTTTAGGCATTTGTAATAGCAGCACCCCATTTTCTGGTACCAAAAACTGTTTTAGTCTTCTAGCTGCTATAATAAATACCATACAATGGGTTTGCTTAACAACAGGAATTTATTGGCTTGTGGCTCCTTGGCTTTTCTGTCACATGACGATGCACATGGTAGCATTTTCTCCTTTTTCTTTTTGTTTTTTTTTTAAAACGTCTAATGTGCAGCCAGGGGTGAGGACAGTCTTGGTATTGTCAAGTCATATAGGAGCAGTGTAAGGAAAGGCTGAGTTTGAAGAATGGAGAGCCCTGGTTGAATTTCTCTCATTTTTGGCCAGAGACTTTGGAGCCTAATAGGGTGCTTTTCAGGTCTTGCAAACTATTTTTATGGTAGGTTAATCTGGTTCAGATTCAAGTTGAAAGAAGGGAGTTGGAGGTTTGGAAAACCAGATAGCAGGATGGCCCAGAGGCCCAGGGGACAAGAGAACACCTGCACTCAGGTGATGGGGCAAAAAGGGGAGCTGAATCCAAGAGGTATTGAACAAGAAGAATTACTAGAACTTGGTGACCATTATGAGAGATTAAAAAGTGAGGACATGTTTTCTAAATAGGTGCGGCAGCAATGGTGGAAATCTCTCCTTATGTGCATAGCCCAAAAATTACACTGGTGAGAAAGTTGGGATGGTACTCGGATCTCTACACCCACACCTCCCCACCCCTATATTCCTGGATGCTGGAGAGCACATTCCTTCTTTTGCTCTTACTATCCCTAAATCATCACTGCATTCTGTTTTCCTCTTTCCCTCCTTGAGAAACTTTCTGAAAGAGGAATCTGCACCGATGTCCTCACTTCCTCACCACCTACCATCTCTTTAACCTCCTACAATCTGTCATCTACCCTCAGTCTCTCTTGATGGTCTCCAGTGACCTCCCACTTTCCAAATTCCAATGATTTTTTTCCCTGGGCCTCATTCTACTCCACCCCTAGGCCACATTTGACTCTCTTTCTTAAAGCTTTTGACATCCTTGGCTTCTGGGCCACCAGATGCTCCTGGTTCTCCTTCTACCACTCAGATGTTCCTTGTGTTTTTACCTCCAGTTTTGCCCAGAATCCATCCTTGGGCCCTTTCTTCATTTCACTCTCTTGGCACCCCCCCATCTTCTCTATGGGCTCCATTTTGTCATTGCCAACAGTCACCTGGAAATTCTCCCATTGGTTGTCCCATTTATGCCCCATAGTCACCATCATTATAATCACCAGTGTTTGCAGAGTTTTTTTTTTTTTTTTTTTTTT
>JAQZBX010043770.1:0-21564 GCA_029593785.1 Cabassous unicinctus | reverse complement strand
TAATAGTGCAATCATATAGTATTTGTCCTTTTGTGTCTGGTTTGCTCCCCTCACTGTAATGTCCCCCAGGTTCCTTCATGTTGTCATATGCTTCACGACTTCATTTCTTCTTACAGCTGCAAAATATTCCATCACACGTATCCATCACAATTTGTTTATCCATTCATCAGTTTGGAAACAGGTTGTTTCCATCTTTTGGCAATCATGAATAGCGCCACTATGAACATCATGTGCAGATGTCTGTTTGTGTCACTGCTCTCAGTTCTTCTAGGTATATACCTAGTAGTGGTATTGCTGGGTCACATGACAAATCTATAGTCACCTTCCTTAAGAACTGCCAAACAGTCCTTCACAGTGGCTATACCACTCTACAGTCCCACCAACAGTGCATAAGTGTTCCTATCTTGCCACATCTTCTCTAACACTCTAGTTTTCCATCTTTTTAATAGTGGCCATTCTATTAGGTGTGAAATGATATCTCATTGTAGCTTTGATTTGCATTTCCCTAATCGCTAGTGATGTTGAATATTTTTTTTTGTGTTTTTTTTTTGTGGCAATTTTATTTCTTCTTTAGACAAATGTCTATTCAGGTCTTTTGCCCATTTTTTAATCGGGTCATTTTTCTTTTTATTGTTGAGTTGTAGCATCTCTTTATATATCATGGATATGAAAATCTTATTGGATATGTGCTTTCTAAATATTTTCTCCCATTGAATCAGCTGCCTTTTCACCCATTTGACAAAATCCTTTGAGGTGCAAAAGTGTTTAATTTTGAGGAGGTCACATGTATCTATTTTTTCTTTTGTTGCTCATACTTTGGGTGTAAGGTCCAAGAAACCTCTACCTACCACAAAATCTTGAAGATCTTTCCCTAAATTTTCTTCTATAGTTTTATGGTGCTGGCTTTTACATTTAGGTCTTTGATCCATTTTGAGTTGACTTTTGTATAGAGAGTGAGATAGGGATCCTCCTTCATTCTTTTGGTTATGGATATCCAGTTCTCCCAGCACCATTTGTTGAAGAGACTGTTTTGTCCCAGTAGTGTGGACTTGGGTAGGTTTGTCAAAAACAGTTGGCCATAGAGGTGAGGGTCTATTTCTGGATTTTAGATTTACAGAAAAATTGTGAAGATAGTGTAGAGAATTCCCATATACCCACACCCAGTTTCCCTTTTTTTAATAGCTTACATTGCTATGGTACATTTGTGAAAATTAATGAGCCAGTATAGATACATTATTATTACCTAAAATCCATGCTTCTATCCTAAGTTTTTACCTGATATCTTTTAATCTTTTAATTCTATTCCACTGATCAATGTGTCTATATTTATTCCAATACCATGCTGTTTTGTTTTGTGGCTTCATAATATGTTTCAAGGTCAAGCAGTGACAGTCCTCTCACATCGCTCTTCTTTTTTTAGGATGTTTTGGGTTATTTGGGTGCCCTTTCCCTTACAAATAAATTTGGTAATTTCCTTTTCTATTTCTGTGAAGTAGGCTGTTGGAATTTTGATTGCTGTTGCATTGAATCTATAAATCAGTTTGGGTAGGATTGACATCTTCAAGATATTTAGTCTTCCAATCCATGAAGACAGAATGTCTTTCCATTTGTTTAGGTCTTCTTTGATTTCTTTTAGCAGTGTTCGGTAGTTTTCTGATTATAGGCCCTGCACATTTTTGGTTAAATTGATTCCTAGGTAGTTGAGTCTTTTTGTTGCTATTGTAAATGGAATTTTTTTTCCTGATTACCTCCTCAGATTGTTCAACTAGTATACAGAAACATTAATAATTTTTGTGTGTTGATCTTGTATCCTGCCACTTTGCTGAACTTGTTTGTTAGCTTAAGTAGATTTGTCACAGACATTTAGCAATTTCCTAAATATAGGATCATGTCATCTGCAAATAGTAAGTTTTACTTCCTCTTTTCCTATTTGGATGCCTTTTATTTCTTTTTCTTGCCTAATTGCTCTAGCTAGAACTTCTAGCACAATGTTGAATGGCAATGGTGAGAGTGGGCACCCTTGTCTTGTTCCCAATATTAGAGGGAAAGCTTTCAATCTTTCCCCATTGAGTATGATGTGGCTGTGGGTTTTTCATATATGCCTTTTATCATATTGAGGAACTTTCCTTCTATTCCTATCTTTCGAAGTGTTTTTATCAAGAAAGAATGCTGGATTTTGTTGAATGCCTTTTCTGCATGGATTGAGATGCTCATGTGATTTTTTTCCTTCAATTTGTTAATGTGGTGTATTATGTTAATTGATTTTCTTGTGTTGAACCACTTTTGCATACCAGGAATAAATCTCACTTGATCATGTTTTGTAATTCTTTTAATATGCTGTTGGATTCTATTTGCAAGTATTTTGTTGAGAATTTTTGCATCTATGTTCATTAGGATTGGTCTGTAATTTTCTTTTCTTGAAGTGTCTTTATCTGGCTTTGGTTTCAGGGTGATGTTGGCTTCATAAAACATGTTGGGTAATTTTCCATCCTCTTAAATTTTTTGGAAGAGTTTAAACAGGATTGGTGCTAATTCTTTTCAAAATGCTTGGTAGAATTCACCTGTAAAGCCATCTGGATCTAAGGTGAGTCTCTTTCAGACAACATATAGATGGCTCATGGTTTTTTGATCCATTCTGTCATTCTATATCTTTTGATTGTTGAGTTTAATCCATTCACATTCAATGATATTTCTGTAAATGCATTATTTACTTCCACCATTTTATTGTTTGGCTTTCATGTGTCATATCTTATTTTCATCTGTTTTTTACTCTTCCGTTATCCTCTCTGATAGTCTTCCCTTCTACACTCTTCTCCAAGCCTCCCCCTCCTGTCTTTTTCTTTTGGGCTACAAAATGCTTCCTGCAAAGTCAGATTATTTTTTAAAAAGTTCTCTTGGTTTCTGTTTATTTTTGAATATTTTAACCTTACCTTCCTATTTGAAGGACAATTTTGCTTGATAAAGCATTCTTGGCTTGCAATTTTTCTCTTTCAGTATTCTAATTATATCATATAACTATCTTCTTGCCTCCATGGTTTCCAATGAGAAATCCACATGAAGTCTTTCTGGGCATCCCTTGTAAGTGATGGTTTGCTTCTCCCTTGCTGCTCTCAGAATTTTCTCTTTATCTTTGGTGTTTGACATTCCGAGTAGAATGTGTCTTGAAGTAGACCTATTTGGATTTATTCCTATTGGGGTATGCTGTGCTTTTGGACATGTAAATTCATTTCTTTCATGAGAGTTGGGAAATTTCAACCATTATTTCCTCAAATACTCTTTCTGCCCCCTTTTCTTTCTCTTCGCCTTCTGGAGCTCCCATGACACATATGTTGTTGCATTTCATGTAGTCGTTCAAATCCCTGAGCCCCTGCTCATTTTTTCCCATTCTTCTCTCTCTCTCTGTTCTTCTCTCTCTTCAAGTTCAGCTATTTTTGTATTCTGCCTTAATTATTCTTTCATCTATCATTTCAAGACTGCTGTTGTATGTCTCTGATGTGTTTTTGATCTCACCTATTGTGCCTTTCATTCCCATAAGTTGTGCTATTTTTTCCTTCAGGTTTTCAAATTCTTCTTTGTGCTCATCCAGTGTCCTCTTAATGTCCTTTATCTCTTTAGCCATACTGTCTTTCAACTTGTTAATGTGATAGAGGAGATGTGTATGAACTTCGTTGGTTAGCTGTCTCAAATCCTGTATCTCATCTGGAGCTTTGATATACTCCTTTGCTTGGGTCATTTCTTCCATTTTCTTAGTATGGCTTTTAATTTTTTGCTGATGTTTAGGCATCTGATTATGATGGTGAGTTTACTCTGATCATCAATTTCTCTCTTGTATAGGGATTTAGTGGTGGGGGCCTGCGTGTTACTGCCGTTCTTTGATTCTTGTTTCAACCTGTTCTAGGTCTTTAGGATGGTCCATGTTTAGTTGCTCAAATCTGGGCCATGGACCCAGTAATGGGTTGCAGACTATCTTCGAAGGGTCTTGGGGAGGGAGGCTGTAGAGGCCCAAAGAAGCATCTCATTTATTTGCTTTTAATTATCTCACATGCATTTCCTTGATCTGCCGGCAGATGGTGCTCTTCAGCAGGCTTCTCAGGTCAAACCTTGGTAGAAAAGTGTTTGCTGCAACCCCTACAGGAACAGTGTGACAGAGAATCCTGCCTCAGGGCTATTCAGAGCCTCGCAAATCAAACTTTCTCAGAGGTTGCTCTCCAACCTTTGCCAGCAGCCTCCCCCCTTTTCCTGGGTAAGAAATAGCTCTCCTCTCCTCTGCATTCTCACCAGCCAGCCTGGTCAGCAGGGAGGGGGTCTGTGAGAGTGGGATCTCTGTCCCCTGCTGGCTCCCAGGACAACAATGGCACAGCCCCACTTGGCCTGGAAGGGCTCGTGGGACACAGCCGACCAAATTTGTTGGCCAAAAGCTGAATTCGACTTAGGCTGCATCCTTTTCTTTCCCTTTTCCTGGGCTTGTGGACCGCAGTACCTTCCTCTGTCTCTAGCCACCAGATAGAGGCCGGAGAATTCAGAGCTGTCTGCTTCAAGGGTGGGGGAGAGAGTGCCCGAAGCTGCAGCTTGTACTCACAGCTTCCTGTTGAGATTCTTTCCCTTTGACACTCTCTTTTCTGGGTAGTGTCCAGACTTTTCCTGCTGCCCTAAACCTTAAAACATTTTTTTCAGGCCATTTCTGCCTCTCCTCTAGCTATTTGTCTGGGAGAGAAAGAGTTCTGTGTCTCTCTAATCTTCCATCTTCCTGGAAGTCCAACCTCAATCATCTTTGTTTCTGTTGGTGACTTCTCCCATTTTCTCTCTTCTCACCAAGCTTTGGAATGGCCTGCCATTTTTACTCCAGGAGATTATGGAGACATGAATAAATCAATCCCCTTTCTATACCTCTTCTACACTCTTCCAAAGATAGCATTATAATACCTGAGACAATGGAGTGAGGAAATGAGACACAGATTGGTTATTTGTCTAGGCCACTTGTTTATCAAGTGAGACTCTAGGTAGTTAAGGATATTTAAGATGTGGGGAGGGAGGAAGAAGGAGGAGAGAGAGAAAGAGAGAGAGACAGACAGAGAGAGAGAAAGAGAGAGAGAGGGAAAATTCTCTTTGTTCTCTTTCTTCTTCTTTGAGAACAAATAGCAGTACCAACTCCACACCCTTGGTACATAAAAGGTCTTGGCCTCCAGCCTTTTAAAGTACTCAGATGCAAAGGCATAAAGAATGTTGGGGATTTCTTCCATTCCTCGAAGTGTTCTTTCCAAAAAAAGTTGATCTCATTTCTCTTGTTGAAAGGCTCATTTTCAAAGTGCACATTTCATTTTCCATAATTAAATAGACACATAATGTCTTGCAGCTTCCTTCTAAATGATTTCATACATGGTGACTATATGGAATGCTCTAATTCATATATGCACCTTAATCAATCATTCTTATATTTCTTTCAGCCTATGGTAATCAAAATACATTGAGCAATGTTTGTCTGTCATTTGGTTTCTTCTAGGGAGATTTTTAATCTGGAAAATAAATGCCCCATGACTTAGGAGCAGGGGCTGAGAGGGAGTGCTCTGTGGCTGATGACCCTGTACCTTCTTTCCAGGTAGACTTAAATTGTGCCATGCCAGGGTGCAAACATGTGTGGGGTGGAAGGGGCTGCAGTGGGAGATGAGGAGAAGAAAGTCTGACTCCATGGCTTTGCTATTTATTTAAAAAAAACAAAAACAAAAACAAAACGGTATCTGCCAATGCTTTCAGAACCACAGTCCAAGATCAGAAACAAATGTTTAAGACATCCTGTGAAACATCTGGTACTCTGGATTCAGTGAAGAACACTGAGCCTAGATTTGGTCTTGATTTACAAAGATTTGAAAACCCAGTTGTGGTGGTTTGAGTCTTTTATAGACCCCAGATAATCATGTCCTTAGAATTAACCCATACCTGTACGTGTAAACCTATTGTAGGCGGAACTTTTTGATTAAATCATTTCAGTTAAGGGACTTTGATAAGATTGTAAGACCCAGGGTGGGTCTTAATCCTCTTACTGGAGTCCTTTATAAATGGAGGAATAAAAAGTCACGGGGACAGAAAAAAGCTGCAGAAACAGAGAGGAACCCAGAAGCTGAGACAGAAGACCCCAGGAGCCAGAAGCTGAAATCAACAGAACACAGAAGCTGAAAGCAATGAGGCCTGGAGGAGGAGAAGGAGAAGCCAGAAGACACTGCCATGTGCCTGATCGCTCATGGCTGCAGCGATGCCTTGATTTGGACACTTTCACGGCCTCAGAATTGTAAGATTTTTAATTAATAAATGCACATTGTAAAAGCCCATT
Organism: Cabassous unicinctus; assembly: GCA_029593785.1. Taxonomy (NCBI): domain Eukaryota; kingdom Metazoa; phylum Chordata; class Mammalia; order Cingulata; family Chlamyphoridae; genus Cabassous; species Cabassous unicinctus. The sequence continues at coordinate 15,239 of JAQZBX010043770.1, read as the reverse complement.
CATTTTTGGCATATTGCTTGGCAGCCTTTAGCAAACTAAAACACTAGTGAAGTTCTTGCTGAAGTGAAAACAGCTAGCCAGCCAACTATAGCTGTCAGTGTAAGGATATTTGAGAGATGCTGACCCTTCAGTGTCAGAAACTACACAGTCATGAGCATGCCCACCTTAGGGAGCTAAATAAGGCAAGTATTCAAAGTGCTCTAAGAAATTAAAACCTGAAGCCCTCCTGCTCTAGAAAACAGTAATGGCGTATTTGAGGAAATGCATTTTAACTCTAGAAGCAGTAGGAAAAAAGTCAACAAGTAATCTTCAATAAATATGATTGCTACAGAAAAATTGGCAATGAATCAAATCCTCTTGACTTGCTTTCTCAAAAACTGGCCCCAAATCACTTGAAAATTCTGCTCAAAATGTTTTTCAAAATCTTTTCTCTTATACCCACCATTCATCTCCCCAAAACAAGCATTCTTCTAAATTTCTTGTCTCTGAATAAGGTATTCCTTTACCTTCTGATTTAAGAAATGTATTTTTTAATTACAGAAGTTGTAGATTTGCTGAAAAATCATTAAAAAAATACAGAGTTCCTATTTACGCCCCTCACATATGCGGTTTTCCCTATTATTAACACTCGTATTAGTGTGGTAACTTCGATACAGTTGATGAGAGAATATTATTATAATTATATTATTAACAATTGACAATAGTTTACATTAGGGTTCACTAATGTACAGGCTTTTTAAATTCTAGCAACATATATACAACCTGAAATTTCCCCTTTTAACCACGTTCAAATATATAATTAAGGGGGTTGATTAAGGGGGTTCACAATGTTGTGCTACATCACCACCATCCATTACCAAAACTTTTTTATCACCCCAAACAGAAACACGGTATCTGGCAAGCATTAACTCTCCATTCCTTACTCCCATCCCAGTCCCTAATAACTTGTAATCTGGTTTCTGACACTATGAGTTTGCTTATTCTAATTATTCCATATCAGTGAGATCATACAATAATGGTCCTTTTATGTCTGGTTTATTTCACTCAATATCATGTCCTCAAGGTTCATCCATGTTGTCGCATGTATCAGAATTTCATTCTTTTTTTCCTCCTGAATAATATTCCATTGTGTTTTGATTTGCATTTCCCTGATGGCTAATGATGTTGAACATCTTTTCATTTGCTTATTGACCATTTGTATATCTTCTTTGGAGAAATGTTTATTCTAGTCTATTAAAAAAAAAAAATTGGGTTGTTTGTTTTTTGTTGTTGAGTTGTAGTATTTCTTTACATAGTCTAGATATAAACCCCTTATCACATGTGTGGTTTCCAAATATTCTCTCCCATTCTGTAGGTTGTCTTTTTATTTTCATCAGGAATTCCTTTGATGCACAGTTTTTAATTTTGGTGAAGTCCCAACTATCTATGTAGAATGAAATACATACCATAGTTTGGACATGTTGTTGGTCTGGATTCCCATTCTGGTGGGTGTGGACTCATTGTAAATAAGATCTCTCCCAGGTGTTACTTCAGTCAAGGTATGGCCCAGCTGAATCAGGCTGGGCTTTAATCTAGATTACAGGGGTCCTTTTAAGCAGAGGGAAAGTCAGATGGAGAGAGAAGCACATGGAGTAGCCAGAACCTGGAAGTCAACAAACCTGGGAGAGAAAGGAGAAGAAGTCAACATATGCACTACAATGAGATGGAAAAGCCAGGGAACCCCGAAATTTGCCAGCCAGTCAGAAGATATTACCAACCCCAGGAGGAAGCAAACCTTCTAGCCTCTGAAGCCATGAGCCAATAAATTCTTGTTGTTAAGCTAAGTCGTTCTATGGTATTTATTTTAGCAGTTGGGAAATTAAAACAATATTTTTGTTGTTGTTGCTTGTGCTTTGGGTGTAATATCCAAGAAATTATTGCCTAACACAAGATCCTGAAGATGCTTCCCTCCCTATGTTTCCTTCTAGGAGTTTTACAGGTCTAGTTCTTATATTTAGTTCTTTCTTCCATTTTGAGTTCAATTTTGTATATGGTGTGAGGTAGAGGTCCATCTTCATTCTTTTGCATATGGTCATCCACTTTTCTCAGCACCATTTTTTTTTTTTCAAAAAGACTCTTTCCCAATTTGGTGGACTTGGCCCCTTGTCAAAAATCAGTGGGCCATAAAGGTGAGGCTTGATTTCTGAATCTCAGTTTGATTCCATTGGTCTGTATATCTGTCCTTGTGCCAGTACAATGCTGTTTTGATCACTGTGGCTTTGTAATTCGCTTTAAGATCAAGAAGTGTGTGTCCTCCAACTTTGTTCTTCTTTTTCGAAATAGCTTTGGCTAATCAGAACCTCTTACCCTTCCACATAAATTTGATGATTGACTTTTCCATTTCTGGAAAGAAGGCTGTTGTAATTTTTATTGGGACTGCATTGTATCTGCAAATCATTTTGGGAAGAATCGACATCTTAAAAATATTTAGTCTTCCAATCCATGAACATGAGATGTGCTTCCATTTATTTAAGTGTTCTTTGATTTCTTCTAGCAATGTTCTGTAGTTTTCTGTGTATAAGTCCTTTACATGCTTGGATAGATATATTCCTAGATATCTGATTCTTTTAATTGCTATTGTAAATGGAATTTTTCTCAATTTCTTCTGATTGTTCACTGCTAGTATATAGAACTACTACTGATTTTTACATGTCATTCTTGTACCCTGTCACTTTGCTGAATTCGTTTATTTGCTCTAGTAGCTTTGTTGTTGGTTTTCCAGGCTTTTCTGTATATAGGATCATGTCACCTGCAAATCAGGAAAGTTTTACTTTTTCATTTCCAATTTGGAGGTCTTTTATTTCTTTTTCCTGCCTAATTGCTCTGGTAAGAACTTCCAGTACAATATTGAAAAACAGTGGTGACAGTAGTGGGCTTCCTTGCCTTGTTGCTGATCTTAAAGGGAAAGCTTTCAGTCTTTCACCATTGAGTATAGTGTTAGCTGTGTGCTTTTCATATATGCCCTTTATCATGTTGAGAAAGTTTCTATTACTTTTCTAAGTGTTTTAAAATCAATTTTGTTGATACATGCTAATAAAGCAGACAATTCATCCAAGTTATACAATCAATGGTATTTTCTGTAATCACATAGCTATGCATTCATCACTTCAGTCATTATTAGAGCATTTTCATTATTTAAATAATAATAATAAAAAAAACTTTTCTTAGTGTTTTTTTCCAGAAGCAGTGGTGGGTTTTGTCAAATGCCTTTTCTGCATCAGTTGAGATCATCATGTGGTTTTTTTCCCCTTCATTCTGTTAGTGTGGTGCATTACATTAATTGATTTTCTTATGTTGAACCACTTTTTCATGCCTGGAATAAATCACACTTGATCATGGTGTACAGTTCTTTTAATGTACTGTTTGATTTGGGTTGATAGTATTTTGTTGAGGCTCCTTCCAACTATATTCATAAGGAATATTGGTCTGTAATTTTCTTTTCTTGTGGTATCTTTATCTGCTTTTGGAACTAGGGTGATATTGGTCTCATATAATGAGTTAGGGAGTATTCCTTTCTCTTCAAAATTTTTGGGAGAATTTAAGTATGATTGGTGTTAATTCTTCTTGGAATGTTTGGTGAAATTCCCCTGTGAAGACATCTGGTCCTGGGTTTTCTTTCTTGGGAGGTTTTTGGTGATTGATTCAATCTCTTTACTTGTTATTGGTCTGTTGAGATCTTATCTTTCTTCTTGGGTCAGTGTAGGTAGTTTTTGTGGTCCTAAGAATTTGTCTATTTCATCTAGGTTATCTAATTTGCATATAGTTGTTCATAATATCCTCTTATAATCTTTTTATTTCTGTGTGGTCTGTCATAATGTCTTCCCTTTCTTTTCTGATTTTAGTTATTTCACATCCTCTCTCTTTTTTTCTTTGTCAGTCTAGTGAAAGGTTCTTTTCAATTTTATTGATCTTTTCAAAGAATTGCCTTTTGGTTTTGTTGATTCTTTCTATTGTTTTTTATTCTTTACTTCATTTGTCTGCACTCTAATCTTTGGTATTTCTTTCCTTCTGCTCACTTTGGGTTTAGTTCTCTCTTCTTTTTCTAGATCCTGAGTTGTGAGGTTAGCTCTCTGATTTGAGATTCTTCTTTTTTGATGTAAGAATTTACTTAAATTTCCCATAAATTTCCCTCTCAACACTCCTTTGCTGAATTCCATAAGTTTTGATATGGATCTTTTCGTTTTCATTCATCTGACTATATTTCCTAATTTCCTTTGTGATTTCTTCTTTGATCTACTGGTTATTTACGGATGCATTGATAATTTCCACATATTTGTGACTTTTCAGTACCCCCTCTGTTATTGATTTCTGGCTTTGTTCCATTGTGGTCAGATAAGACACATTGTATGATTTCTATGTTTTTGAATTTGAGACTTATCCTTTGATTAACATGGTCTATCCTGGAGAATGATCCATGAGCACTAAAGAAGAATGTATATTTTGCTGCTATTGGAGGAAGTGTTCTATCCTTGTCTGTTAGGTCTAGTTGGTTTACAGTATTGTTCAAGTCTTCTTTTTCCTTATAGATTTTCTGTCTAGATGTTCTATCTATGACTGAAAATGGTGTATTGAAGTCTCCTACTATTAATTATTCATGTAGAACTGTCTATTTCTCCTTTCAAACCTGTCAATATTTGCTTCATATATTTTGGGGGTCTGCCATTAAGTGCATATATATTTATAATTTATGTCTTCTTATTGAATTGACCCCATTTATTAGTACATAGTCACCTTCTGTGTCCCTGAAACAGTTTTGATTTAAAGCCTATTTTATCTGATATTGGTACAGCTACTCAGCTCTTTCTTGGTTACTATTTGCATGGTATATTTTTTCCATCCTTTCACTTTCAACCCACTTGTGTCTTTGTATTTAAGGTGAGGCTCTTGTTAGCAGCATATAGTTGGGTCAAGACTTTTTATCTACTCTGCCAATATCTGCCTTTTGACTGAAGAGTTTAATCCATGTACATTGAAAGTAACTACTGATAATGCAGGACTTCCTTCCTCCATTTTTCTATTTTGTCTTTTGTCCCTCAATTCTTTCATTAATGCCTATTTGTATATTTATTTTATTTTTTTGTGTTGTACCATTTTGAATCCCTTCTCATTTCTTTCTGTATTTATATATATTTTCTTTGTGGTTACCATGGAGCTTAAATTGAACATCCTAAATCTATAAATCACATTTGATTTGATACCAACTTAACTTCAGTAGCATAAACACTTCCTATATCCCTCTCTCCTGTCATCTTGTTATTGTATTTGTTAAAGCCATATTTTATACATTGTGTGTCTAAAACCATAGATTTATAGATTTGTTATTGCTTTTTTATGCATTTGCATTTTATAAACTATAAGAAGTTAAAAGTGGAGTTACATACCAAAAAATATGATTCAATAAGTAATGGAATTTATATTTTCCATATTGTTACCTTTACTAGAGGTCTTTCTTTTTTTTTAATATATTTTTTTAAATTTTTAAGAGATACTTAGTACAAAAAATATAGGGATTCCCATATGCCCCATTCCCCACACTTCCCACACCCTCCCACATAAACAACATTCTTCATTAGTGTGGCACATTCATTGCAATTGATAAACGCATCCTGAGGCATTGCCGTTGAGCATGGACCATAGTTCACACTGTAGTTTACACTCTCTACCACACAATTCTGCAGGCTATGGGAAGATATATAGTGGCCTTTATCTGTCATTGCAATGCCATTCAAGACAATTCCCAAGTCCCGAAAAAGCCCCTGCATTTCACCTGTCTTTCCCTCCCCCAGAGCCTCCAGTAGCCACTGCCGCTACATCAATGCTGTAATTTCTTCCATTCCTAAAATCACAATAAGTCTATAATAGAATACCAGTAAGTCCACTCTTGTCCATAGTTCATTCCCCCGTCCTGAGGATTCTGGGATGGTGATGTCCACTCCACCTCTAATGGAGAGGGGGCTTTGATTCCATACAGCTGATGGATGGGACTCTCTTGCTTGCAGTTGTAGGCTCTCTCATTTCCTTGGTATGGTGGTTGTCAATCCTCATCTCTTTGTTAGTTGTCCTGGGTGAGTCCAATGAACTGGAGAGTAGGTGCTGCAACTCTGCTGAGGCTCAGAGCCCAGCTGGCACATGGACAGCTCAAAGATTCAAGGCTCTTGGATGTACACCTACCCACTCCAGCACCAAGTATAGGTTCAAATAGAAGGGACAGATGAGCCATGTGTAGGGAAGCCATAACTGAGTCCAACTCTGTCACTTACAGGAGCAAAAACTCCAAAGTAGGGTCCACTGGTGAGACACCAAACTCTGGAGCTATCTGTCCTGACCATAGGACCTGGGTGTCTCTAGAGCCCTCAGGAGCCCCACTATTTGAGGTAGTATCCACTTTTGCAGTGTATTAGTCAGCCAAAGGGGTGCTGATGCAAAATACCAGAAATTGGTTGGTCTTTATAAAGGGTATTTATTTGGGGTAGAAGTTCACAATTACTGGGCCATAAAGTGTAAGTTTCCTCCCTCACCAAAGTCCATTGCCACGTGTTGGAGCAAGACAGCTGCTGACGTTTGCCAGGTTTCAAGCTTCTTGGGTTCCTCTCTTCCCGGGGCTGCGTTTCTCTCTGGGCTTAGCTCCTCTGTTTCCTCCACAAGGTCAGCTGTAGACGATGAGGCTCTCTAGGCTTTACTTCTCTCCACAAGGCCAGCTGTGAACTCAGGCAAATGGCTTGTCTCTATCCCGGGGCCTTCTCAACTTCCTCACCAGAACTCCAACATCAAAACTGCTCCAACACTGTCCTTTGCTGTGTCTTTTATCTTTGACTCCCGCCCTACCAAGGGGTGGGGCTCAACGCCCTACTGACATGGCCCAGTTAACGCCCTAATCATAACTTAATCATGCCCAGATTAGCAGACCAGTTTACAAGCATGATCCAATATCTATTTTTGGAATTCATAATTACATCAAACTGCCAAACCTCTACAGGCAGTCTATGAGTTCCTGCTAAGATGTGCATAAGCGTTACTTCTGGGATGACCTCCCGACTCACTTTGAAGTCTCTTAGCCATATAAACTCATTTGTCTTTACCTTTTCCCTCTTTTATTTGAGGTCTTTTTCCAGTTGCATTGCTAGTTGGTGCTTGGTAGTAATCCCTCAGTGCCAGGGAGGCTCATCCCCAGGAGTCATGTCCCATGCTGGGGGGAAGGTAATGCATTTATATGCTGAGTTTGGCTTAGAGAGAGGCCACATTTGAACAACAAGGAGGCTTTCAGGAGGCAACTCTTAGGTACCCCACAACACTAGGCTAAGTTTTAATTTGAAGAGCAAAGGCTCACAAGCATAGTTGCCAATATCAAGGGCCCATTAATGGGCCATCCTCCTTCACCAGTCATTGCCCCTGCACTTGGGAGACTGTTGCTGCTCCATTAGAGAACATGACAGAGCTCTCCAGGATGGGATTTCAATATTTTCTGTTATTGTATGAATCTCCACCCACTGTGACAATGCTCCATGAACATTTGAACACATTTATATACCTTATAGGTATGTCCAGGTGAACTTAATCCCATGTATCCCCCAACACTGACACCCCACACCAATGATCCTTCCCTGTCCCAGGTGTAACCTTTCTGTGATCTAAAGCTTCTTCAGAAATGAAGCCAATAAAATAGCCAAATACAATTAATAGGAAAATTAAATAATAATGGTAGGTTTAAATTTCAGAGATAAAATATATAAAAATTTAAAGAAAACTAAAAATAAAAATAAAATTTAAGAATTGGAATATTAAAAAATAATGAAAAATGTTAAAAATTTTTTTGACATTTTGCCTTTCATCACTGTAATATCTGTTGTCCTGTATGTACAGTGACATTTTCTTCCATTTATTCCCTAGTGTCTCACTTTTTTTCATTTTGTTTTCAAAGAAGTTTTAAGTCACAGTAAAGTCACATACAGAATACAGGGGACTCCCATATACCCAACATCCTTCCCCTTTTCCCCCTTTCTGTATTAATACTTTTTTATATGTGGATGGTACATTTGTTGCAACTGATATATAAATAGTGAAACATAGCTACTAACCATGGTCAATGGTTTACATTACGGTTTACATTTTAGACTGTACACTTTTATAAATTTTGATTATATTTAACATGGCTTGTGCCCATCATTGCAAGATCATATAGAACACTTCCATTGCCCACTAAATACCCCCTGTTCCATCTATGCTATTCCTCCTTCCCCCTCCCCTTGGGCCCACGGTGACCACCAAGCTTCACTCCTTAGATGACAAGTTTCATAGTTACTTGCAACAACACTGAGGCCTTGACACACTGGTTTGTCCTCGCCTATTAAGAACTTCCCATGCTCTCGAGAGACTCTTGCACCTCTGTTTGAGAACATATCGGTCCTCCCTAGGGTGGGAGTCCAGCTCCTTCCCACTCAATTATGTGGGTCTCCACCTACTGACACAACACATTATGACAAAATGATCACTTGCACACTCCCTAGAAGCCTGCCCCAGGTATGCCTTGTCCCAAATGGCCCCCCATCCAACACCCTAAACCAGTAACCCTTCCTTGTCATATTGCCACAAGAGTGTTCCGAAATTTGTACTGTCAACCACATACCCACCAATCCCCAGTGTTCACCTGGTCCCTCCCTCAACCCTCCTCCCAGTTTCATGGACCATCCAACCCACCTCCCCACTCTACCCACCTGTCAAACCTGCACTACCCAACCAAATAGTATCACTACCCTCCTGTCATATCCCTTCAATGCTCAACTACACACTTCCACCTTACCATAGATTATGCCCGTATGGGCATTGGCTCACAACTTTCTTCTCCCTTTCTATTTCCTGTAAGCCTATCTTCCAGAAAATAGCTCTCTGAGTCTACTCGATCTGCTTAATTCGTATCAGTGAGGTCATGTAATATTTGTCCTTCAATGTCTGGCTTGCTTCACTCAACATAAGGTCCTCAAGATTCATCCATGTTATCCCATATGTTAGCTGAGTAATATTCCATTGTATGTATGCACCACATTTTGTTTCTTTATGCCACTTTTATCCACTGTCCAGCATCCTTTCCTTTCAGTCTGAAGAACTCCCTCTAGCATTGCTTGTAGGGAAGGTGTAGTGGTGATGAACTCCCTCCTTCAGTTTTTGTTTATGTAGGAATGTTTTAATTGTTCTCTCATTTTTGAAAGGCAGTCTCACCAGTTATAACATTCTCATTTGACAATTGTTTTCCTTCAGCAATTAAGTGTTTCATCCCATAGCCTTTTTGCTTCCATGATTTCTGATGAAAAATTGGCAATCTTATTGGGACTTCCTTATATATAACACCTGCTTTTCTCTTGCAGCTTTCAGAATTCTCCTGGTCTTTGGCATTCAACAGTTTGACTGCTATGTGTCTGGGTGTGGTTTTCTTTGATTTCATCTTGTTTGGAGTTTGTTGGGCTTCTTGAATCTGCATATTTCTCTATTTCTTTAACTTTAGGATGTTTCCTGCCAATATTTCTTTGAATATTCTTTCTGCCCCTTTCTCTCTTTCTTCTCCTTCTGTGACTCACATAATGTGTATACTGGAATGCTTGATGGTATCCCATAGGCTCTGTTAGGTTCTGTTTGCTTTTTTAAATTCTTTTTTCCTTTTTGCTCCTCATTCTGAATAATTTCAATTGTCTTATCTTTATGTCAGTAATTCTTTCTTCTGCCACCCCCAATCTGCTGTTGCAACTCTCTGGGAGTTTTTCATTTCAGTAATTCTTTTCTTCAACTCCAGTATCTGTTTGGTTTCTTTTAATATTTCTATCTCTTTATTGAGATTCTCATATTGTTCCTTCATTATTTTCCTGAAAACTTTTAGTTCTTTCTCTGTGTTTTCCTTTATATCCTTGAGCATATCACTTTTTAAAAGTCTTTGTTATGTCCAAACCTGGTCTTCTTCATTGGTCATTGCTGAATTTTTTATCTTGTTCCTTTGAATGGGCCATAATTTCCTGTTTCTTTGTTTGTCTTGTAATCTTTTTTTTTGCACACTGTACATTTTACTATTTTAAAGTGTTAACCCTGGGATTTAGTCCTTGAAGTGTTTGTTCTTTAAGCTTTTATCTAATTAGTGATATGACGGAGATTTCCTTGAGTGCTAGGAGCTAACAAAAACAAACCAACACAAAAAAACACCTTTTAAAGTCTTTGCAAATTGGCTTTGTGTTGGCTGATGGTCTCCTTCAAAGTTTAGTTGTCCTATCGAGAAGATCAGCCCTAGGTAACTGCATCTTTCCATTTTATAAGAATCCTTCCATTTTATCTGAGCCTGCATTTTTTCTTAGGTTTGTGCTTGCATATGGCCTTAGGAATTCCAGCTTAGAGGAATTTGACAGTCCTCTCTACTCCCTATGAAATAGACTCTCTCCTCTTCCTGGGTGCTCTATTGTATGACTTAACATGGTAATCCTTTGCCCCAGGCCTCTTTGACCTAAGTGTTTATTATACCGCTTTACCTGTCCACAGGCTGATTCTGCCTGCGTGGCAAGTTCTGGGAGGGTATCTTGAGATGAGTTTCCTGGTTCAATTTTCCAGGCTAGCAAATGATAGATTGACATGAAGACAAAGGCACCCCAGTATATGCATAGGGGTTACTCTGCTTTCTCTGGAATAGCCAGGGAACTACAACTACATTAGGGAGAATGTGTAGGAGGGGCCAGCAAGGGCACTACAAGCTTTGCCTGCCATTTTTAAAGCTGCATCTTCCTGATTCAGCATTTACCCAATTATTGCAACTCTTTAAATGTCTTCTGGGGTTTTGAGGATGTTGGCTCTGTCAGTTTTTGGTGATTATTCAAGGATTCTGTGGGAGAACAGAATCCTGGTGCATCTTAAGCTGCCATCTTGGTTGACAAGAAACCATAAGTTTGGTTTAACATTCAAAAGTCAACAAATGTAATTCATCATATTTAGAGAATAAGAAATAAAGACCATATGATCATCTCAATAGATGCAATAAAAAGCATTTAATAAAACCCAAAATACATTCTTAATTAAAACTCTCAGCAAATTAGGAATAGTCAGGAACTTTCTCAACCTGTAAAGGGTATCTATGGAAAACCTACAGCTATCATCACTTTTAGTGGTGACACACAGAATACATTCCCTTAAGATCAGAAAAAAGGCAAGGATGTCTATTTTCACCACTTATATTCAACTGGAGGTTCTAGGCAGAAAACACGAAACATTCAAATTTGAAAAAAAGTAAAATTGTATTTATTCAGAGATGACATGATTATCTACATTGAAAATCCAGTGGTATGTACAGAACAGCTACCAAAAATAACAAGTGAATTTAGCAAGCTTGCTACAAGATCAATTTACAAAAAACAATTGTATTTCTCTACACTGGCAATGAACAATTGTGAAATTGAAATTAAAAAACCAATAACATTTATAATAGCATAAATATGTAAAATACTTAGGGATAAATATGTCAAAAGATGTGCAAGACCTGTTGTTTTATGATTATAAGGTATTAGATAAGGTTAAGTAAGGTTCTTTGGAAGCTGGGATATAACGCAAAGACACTTGAGTAGGTGAAAAACAGAAGTCTTTATTACTTACAGCTCCAAATGAAAGAAAGCTGCCACATAGGGCCACACAGGGGATGATAACTGGGGACAGGGTAACAGCAATCTAGAACTGAAAGAGGCAGCTGAAGTAAGGCAAACAACGTGGGGTTAGCTAGGTTTCCTGGGCTCTCTATGGACTGGATTGGCTAATTTGAATAATTCGAGGGCTCCAGGATATAGGTGCTGTCCTTAGATGTCAGGTACCTTGCCCCAGGGTGAGGATATGTAGTGGCTGAGCAATGTGATTGCCCAATAAGGTGATTGTTTGGGGTATGGACTTAGTAGGCTGCTCAGTAAAGGGAACTGACAGGCTTTTGTCCAGGGCACGAAAGGGTAAGTAACAGACCTCTAGTCAGGGTCTCAAAACTGTATTAGCCAAGTGTTCATCAGCAGATGAATGGATAAGCAAAATGTGGTATACAAATACAGTGGAATAGTACTTAGCTGTAAGAAGAAATGAAATATTGACACACGCAATAACATGGATGAATCTTGAAGAACTTATGTTGAGTGACGAAGCCAGTGATGAAAGGACAAATATTGCATGACCTCACTGATATGACCTAAGCATATTGAGCAGACTCACAGAGATAGAGTCTGGAAGATGGGTTACCAGGATACAGAAAGGGAGTACAGAGTGGTAAGCTGATGCTCAATCTGGGCAGAACCTGTAATAAGGTGGAAGGGGATGGTTTGGCAGTGGATGGGGGTGATGGTGGTGCTGGAGTGTGAGGGTGAGAAAGGTTGGGGACGGGTGGGCTGTACTATCCATGGAATTAGGTGGAGGGCTAGAGGAAGGAACAGGTGAACTCTAGGGAGGTGGAGGTGTGTGGCTGAAAATACAATTGTCGGAATGTTCTCCTAGCAGATGTGGCAGGAGAGGGTCACTGGTGCAGTGTGTCTGTGGTGGGGCGATGTGTACGAAAGAGTGAACCTGGGGCATGTCTCTATGGAATAGGAATGTGTTCTTCTTTTCATAGGGTGTTATCTCAGTGGGTGGAAACCCAAACAATAAACAACAAAATATTAGACTCCCATCCTGGGGAGTCCTGCTATATTGTCAAATAGAGGGACAAGAATCTCTCGAGTATGTAGGCAGTGCCTAATAAAAGAGAAGTGACCAATATGTCAAGTCCTCAATATTCACGCATGTAACTATGAACCTTATTCTTGTAAAATTGAAACTTAGTGGTTACAATAGGCTCTGAGGGGAGAGAGAGGGAAGACTAGGTGGAACATAGGACACTTTTAGGGCATTGGAATTGTTCTGCATGATTTTGCAATGACGGATATATTATACATTTTGTTGAAACCTATAAAATTGTGCGGTGCAAAGTATAAACCATAATGTAAACTATAGACCATGGTTAGTAGCAATGCTTCAATATGTGTTCATTAATTGCAACAAATGTAACATATTCATGTAAGATGTTATTAGGGGAAAATGTGAGAGGGGAATGGATGAGGTATATGCAAATTCCCTATATTTTTGATGTGACTTTTCAGTAACCTAAAACTTCTTTGCGATAAAATTAAAAAGGAAAGAAGACACTGGGGGAACATACAGAAGATATTGTAAGCATACACAAAAATGATAACATCTTATGGTGATGAAAGGCACAACACAAGAAAAAAATTTTTGGCTTTGTTTTTTGAAGAAGTTTTAGATTATAGAAAAGTTACAACTATGTCAGGTAAGGATCGCTGGTACAGAGTGTCAGTGGTGGGGGGTTGTGTGGTGAAAAGTGCACCTGGGGCATGCTGCTTTGGAATATGAATATGTTCATGTGGTCATGGGGAGTTATCTCAGTGGGTGGAGACCCACACAACACAACAAACAAAATATTAAATTCCCATCCTGAGGAGTCCTGTTACATTCTCTAATAGAGTAGTAAGAATCTCTAGAGTACATAGGCAGTGCCTAATAGAAGAAGACAGACCGTTATGCCAAGCCCTTGATATTAATGCTTGTATTTATGAATCTTATTCTTGTAAAATTGAAACAGCCTAATAATATCTATTGCCTAAGATTTGCCTCTTGAAAACCTCCTTTTTACGCAAATGTGGCCTCTCTCTAAGCCCAACTCAGCATATAAACTCACTACCTCCCTCCGCCGTCCCCCCAGCATGGAACATGACTCCTGGGGATGAGCCTCTCTGGCACCAAGGATTATTATCAAGCACCAACTGGCAATGCATTTGAAAAAAGACCTTGACCAAAAGGAGAAAATATTAAATACAAAAAAGTTTTTATGGCTAAGAGATTTCAAAATGAGTCAGGAGGTCATTCCAGAAATTATGCTTATGCACATCTCAGGAGGATCTCACTAACTGCCACAGTAAACAAAGCCTCAAACAGGGTGCTCCCAAGGTCTCTAGAGACATCCAGACACTATAGGCAAGGCACACAACCCCATGAAATCAGCACCCCATCAGTGGCCTTACCTTGGAATATATGTTAACCTATTTCCCCAATGTAAGAGCATTAGACTCATTTATTATTTTCCTACACATGATTATTCTACTCCTTTTATTTGTACCTATAATTAGCACTATACCCATTAAATATATATCCCAGAGACTTAAATCTTTGGTCTGTTCATATACTGGTTGAGCCCTGATTCTCAACAGAGTTGTGGCCAACACCTACTCTCCAGTTCATCAGACTCACCCAAGAAAACTAACAAAATAATAATGATGAACAGTGTCCATCCCAAAAGACAGAGTATCTACAACTGCAAGCAAGGCAGTTCCTTCCCATCTGCCCCATACCATCTGCTCCATAAGATCCAAACCCCCTCTCAATCAGAAGCAGAGTGGGCATCAGAATCCCAAAGTCATCAAGATTGAGGAATGAACAAACATAAGGGAGGAATGCAACCATGGACCAAAGCAGACTTATTATTATTGCAGTAATGGAAGAACTCATAACATTGATATAAAGTAGTGGTCACCAGAGGTTCCGAGGGTGTGTGTGGGGGGGAAGAATAGGTGGAACATGGGCATTTTGGGAGCATTAGAATTGTTCTGCATGATATTGCAATGACAGATACAGACCATTATACATTTTGTCAAAACCTGTAAAATTGTGTGGTGCAAAGTGTAAACCATAATGTAAACTATAGGCCATGGTTAGCAGCAATGCTTCAATATTTGTTCATCAATTGTAACAAATGCACCACACTAATATAAAATGTTATTAATAGGGGAATATGTGAGAGGGGAGGGGGTCCCCTATATTTTTGATGTGACTTTTCTGCAGTCTAAAACTTCTTCAAAAATAAAGTTAAAAAAAAAAAACTGTGTTGAGACAGCATTTCAAAGAAAATGATGTCACACCTGTACACTGAAAACTACAAAACATTGTTGAGAGAAATTAAGGAAGACCTAAAGAGATGGAGAGATATATCATGTTCATGGTTCAGAAATGTCAATATGGTTAAGGGGTCAATTATCTCAAAATTGATCTATAGATTCAAAGCAATACCAATGAAACTTCCAGCAGGCTTCTTAGTAGAAATTGACCAACCAATTCTGAAATTTATATGGAAATGCAGAGCACCTAAAATGACCAAAATG
>JAQZBX010043769.1:0-21581 GCA_029593785.1 Cabassous unicinctus | reverse complement strand
GCAATCACCCCAACACCCTTGGAGGGTGAGGTCTGGAGCTTGGTCAACACCCAGATGCTTGATGAGGGTGGAGCCAAGAAAATGGCTATTGGGCAAGCCTGTGGAAAGGGTGGGTTCCCATGTGGCCCCAAGGAGAAGAAACCATTATCTTAAGAATATCTCTCAGACTTTGAAATTGAATGGAGGATGCCCTGCAAGTTTACTGAACTGTAGAGGATCCATGACTCATGTTTAACATCCCAATTTCTCCTTATGATATTGAAAATGTTTATTCTTTGTCTTTCCATTTGTGTATTGGAAGCAGTTCAATGGTTTTGTAAATTTCAGAGGTCTACAGCAGACGGGATTTTGCCTGAGGACAAAGTGTATTTCTTTAAACTGATTATGATATGATTTTGTATTTGAATTGTGACTGATTTAAGTTTTTTGAATATTGTAATGTATTTTTGGAGTTCAGAGGGTGGAATGTGGCCATTGGGCAGTTTGATGTAATTATGAATTCCAAAATATAATTGGATCATGCTTGTAATCTGATCTGTTAATCTGGGCATGATTAAGTTATGATTAGGGTGTTGACTGGGCCATGCCAGTAGGGCATTGAGCCCCACCCCTTGGTGGGTGGGGGAATTGAATATAAAAGGCAAGGCAAGAACAGAGTAAAAGCAATCTTTTGAGAAGCAGTTTTGATGTTGGAAAGAAGGCCCCAGGAGAAGTGAAGCAAGCCGTTCACCTGATCTTCTACAGCTGACCTTGTGGAGGAAACAGGAGCTAAGCCCGGAGATAAACACAGCCCTGGAAAGAGAGGAACCCCAGAAGCCTGAACCCTGGCAAACGCCAGCTGCTGTCTTGCTCCAACACGTGACAATTGCCTTTGGTGAGGGAAGAAACTTATGCTTTATGGCCTGGTAAGCATAAATACCCTTTATAAATACAACCCATTTTTGGTGTTTCACATTAGCACCCCTTTGGCTGACTAATACACATAGGTTCCAAGGACAGGGGAAAGGAAGAATAGAATAGATGGAACATATGACAGTTTTAGGGCATTGGAATTGTTCTGCATGATCTTGCAATGACAGATATAGACTATTTAAAACTTTGTCAAACCTATTAAACTGTACAGTGCAAAATGTGAACCTTAATGTAAACCATTGACATTGGTTAGTAGCAATGCTTCAATATTTGTACATCAATTGTAACAAATGTACTATACACATGTACAATGATATTAATAGGGGAGATTGGGATGGAGGAGGGTTTTGGGTATATGGGAATCCCCTATATTTTCTATATGGCTTTTCTGTAACCTAAAGCTTGTTTGAAGATACAGTTTAAAAAATTAAGACACTGGGGGAAACTACAGAAGAAATTGTCGCTATATATAAGAGATAAAATATCTTGTGATGATGAAAGTCATATTCAAAAAAATTTTATTTTACTTTATAAAAAAGTATTATTTTTAGTTTTATTTTTGTTTATGTATTTTATTTTTATTATTATTATTTTCATTTTATTTACTTACATTTATTTTTTGGCTTTGTTTTTGGGGGGCTTTGGATTGCAGACGAGACACAACTGTGGCAGAGGGGGATCAGTGATGTTGGTGTGGTGATATGGGATGTGTGGGGAGAGGTGCACTTGGACATATCTCTATATCTTCAAGTGGTCATGTGGTAGTCTCTTGGTGGTTGGAGGCTCACACAATAACCAAAACAATATTGAATTCCCATCCTGGGAAGTCCTGCTACACTCTCTAATATAGCAGCAAGAATCCCCAGAGTGCAAGGGCTATTCCTAGCAAAGGAAGACAAAGGATTACTCCAGGCCCTTGATATTGATGGTTGTACTTATGAATCTTTTCTTGTAAAATTGAAACTTAGCCTAGTGTTACATATTGCCTAAAATTTACCTCCTGAAAGAATCCTTCTTGATCAAATGTGGTCTCTTTCTAAGCCAAACTTAGAATATAAACACCCCAATTTCTCCCCAGCATTGAACATGACTCCCAAGATAAACCTCCCTGGCACTGAGGGATTATTACCAACACCAACTAGTGATTCATTTGGAAAAAGCCTTGACCAAAAGGAGGAAATAGTAAAGACAATTCATATTTTATGGCTAAGAAATTTCAAAGTGAGTCTGGAGGTCATTCTAGAGGTTATTCTTATGCATGTCTCAGCAGGATCTCAATGACTGCCACAGTAAACAGTACTTCAGACAGCAGATCTCCTGGCATCTCTAGAGACATCTAGACATGATAGGGAAGGTGGACAATCTCAGAAATTCATAACCCTGTCAGTGGGCCTTACTGTGAAATATATGCTTCCCAATGTAACAGAGTTAGACTCATTTATAATTTCCTTACAAATGACTTTTCTGCCTCTTTTATTTGAACCTGTAATGAGCACTATACTCATTAAATATATGTCCCAGAGACTTTAATCTCCTGTGTGTTCATATGCCTGTTGAGCCCTGAATCGCAGCAGAGTTACAACACCTACTCTCCATTTCATTGTACTCACCCAGGACAACTATTAATAACAAAAGGATGATGGTGGACAATTCCCATCACCCAAAACAGAATAATCTATAATTGCAACCAAGACATTCCATCCATCTGCCCTATGGTATCTAAGTCCCCTCTCATTCAGAAACAGAGGGGGCACCACCATCCCCAAATCCTCAAGAATGAGGAATGAACAAACAGAAGGGAGGAATGAAACTATGGACTAAAATAGAATTATTATTATTCTAGCAATGGAAGAACTTGTATCATTGATATAAAGGCAGCAGTCACCAGAGGTTCTGAGAGGAGGGAGAGGGAAGAATAGGTATTACATGGGACATTGTGGGCTCATTGGAACTGTCCTGCATGACTTTGTAATGATGGATACAGACCATTTTACATCTTGTCAAAACCTTTAAAATTGTGCAGTGCAGAGAGTAAAACATAATGTAAATAGACCTTATTTAGTAGCAATGCTTTAGTATATTTTCATCAACTGTAACAAATGTACCATGCTAATGAAAGATGTTATTATTGGGGAAAATTGTGGGAGGGGTAAGGGGTGGGAATCCCTTATATTTTTAATGTAATATTTATGTGATCTAAATATGTAATATTAAATATTTAATATGTAATATTTATGTGATCTAAAGCTCCTTTAAAAATAAAGAAAAAAACAATTAAAAAAGATATTTGAAGATCTGTGTATGGTAGATGGTCTAAGTGTAATAACTGAAAATATAATGGTAAATATTACCTTGAAATTGTGCTAGTGTAAGCACTATGAATAAAATACTGCTTGAGACAGAGGATCGTTAGGACATTTACAGGCAAAAAAATGTTATAATTTCATATTATTCCATTTAAGCAAATTAATCCTCATATAGTAAAAGAAAAGTTGAGATATCCAGTGAAGTTTTTACTATGAAAAATTTCTGATGTTTAATTGCTGTATAGTAGTAACCACCTATGCTTTATGTAAATCTTTAATATGTAATTATATTTCATCTCTTTAAAACTTGATGAAGAATAAGAACCACAATTATTATACTATACTATTTTCCCCATTTTAAAATTGTTTAGCAAACAATTTCTATACTTCCCTGAAGCAATTAGGACCAGATAAATTAACCCTGAACTCTCTCTAACATCCAAGGCTATTCTTTTAACCATGATGATACTCTATGAAGGAGCAGTTGTATGGTAAATTTAGCGGTGGGAAACAAGTCTTTCTACAAATTCAGGGAAAAAATGCAATCTGAAACCATGGAGATTAGGAAGAGACTTCTAATATTTGATAACAATGTTTGTTTTTTTTAAAGAAAATAAAAACTGCTGTAAGTCTGTTTTGGTCCATCAACATAACCCATAGGTGAATAGTATCAATTTAAGCACTAAGGACTATTTTTTGTTTGTTTGTTTAACTTTCCAGCATTTTCTATTAATTAAGTTGTAGATATATGGAAACATCATATGGAAAATACAGAGGTACTTTTCCCTTATCCCCCTCAAATATCAACAATTTGCATTAGTATGGAAAATGTGTACATTGTAGAAAGATTATTACTGTACTGTTAAATATAGTCCATAGTTAATATTAGGATGCTCTTTGTGATGTAAAGTCCTATGCTGTTGGTTTTTAAAATATTTTTCTTGTAACATATATACAATCTAAAATTTACCCTTTTAACCACAAATATATAATTCATTAGTATTAATTACATTCACAATGTTATGTTACCATTGCCACTGTCCATTACCCAAATTTTCCATCACTCCAAAGAGAAATTCTGTACCCACTAATCATTAATTCCCCATTCCCTAGTCTCAATTCTTCCTAGGTAACCTGTATTAGAGTTTCTATCTATATATTTGCTTATTCTAATTATTTCAAATCAGGTGTATCGTACACTATTTGTCCTTTGTGTCTGGTTTATTCCACTAAACATGATGTCTTCAAGGTTCATTCATGCTGTCACATGTATCAGAACACCATTTCTATTAATTGCTAAATAATATTCCATTGTATGTAAATGCCTCATTTTATGTACCCATTCATTGAATGATAGACACTTGTGTTGCTTCCATCTTTTGGCAATTGTGAATAATGCCTCTATGAGAATTTGTGTGAAAATTTCTGTTCAAGTCCCTGCTTTCATTTCTCTTGGGTATATATGTTATAAGAGGAATTACCAATAATTCTATACATTATTTAACCTTCTGTAAACCTGCCAAATTATTTTCAACAGCTGCTATAACATTTACATTCCCATCAAAATGATGAGTGTTCCTATTTTTCCACATCCAGTCCAACACTTATTTTTTTAATGGTAACCATTCCAGTTGGTGTTAAATAGTATCTCATTTGCCATCTTTTGCAATTTTTTATAATTTGGGTTATTTGATTTTTTTATTGTTGATTTTCAGACTTCTTTATATATCCCAGAAACTAAACCATTAATGTATAGGTATTTTCCAAATATTTTATCCCATTTTGTAGATTGTATTTTTACTTTCATGAAGTTCATTGAGGAAAAAAGTATTTAATTTTGATGAAATCCCATTTATGTGTTATTTTCTTTTGATGTTCCTGCTTTTGTTGTGAAGTCTAAGGAACCATATCTAAAATTGGGATCTGAAGATGATTCCCTGTTTTTTCTTCTAAGTGTTTCATATTCCTTGGGCTTATATTTAAGATTTTGTTTAATTTTGAGTTAAATTTTGTATATGGTATGAGGTATGGTTTCTCCTTGATCTTTTTACACAAGGATATAAAGTTTTTGTCTCACTATTTGTTGAAGCATGATTACTCTCCCAATTGAGTGGACTTGGTAACCTGACCAAAAATCAATTGGCCATAGATATGAGCATTTATCTTTGAACTCAATTCAATTCCAGTTGTTTATATGTCCATAGTTGTGTCATACTCATGCTTCTTAAAATATTTTATTTAAATATATCATTCATTCATGAACATACAGAAACCATAAGTTATAGTAAAAGTTGTGAACTTATAAAATAAACATGCATATCATCATATAGGGTCCCATACATCACCCTATCACGAACACCTTTCATTGTTGTGAAACATTTGTTATAAACTATGCAAGAGCATCGTCAAAATATTACTAACTATAGTCCATATCTTACATTTGGTGTATTTCCCCCCAACCCACCCTATTATTTTTAATATATTTTTATTACAGAGGATGTGAACTTACAAAGCAATCATGCATATGTGTAGAATTCCCATACAACACCCCTTCACCAACACACCACACTGTGGTGGAATATTTATTACAGATTATGAGATAATATCATCAGACTATTACCACCAACCATGGACATGCTGTTTTGATCACTGTGTTATTTTAAGACAAATTTTAAAATAAGGAAATGTGAGTCTTCAAAATTTGTTCTTTATCAAGACGTCTTTTGGCTATTTAGAACCACTTATGCTTCCATATCAATTTGATTAGTGGATTTTCCTTTTCTGTAAATTGGAATTTTGATTGTGATTCCATTGAATCTATAAATCAATTTGTTTAGAATTTTTATCTTAAAGTAATGTGTCTTCAAATCCATGAATATGGATTATATATTCAGGTCTTCTTTAATTTCATTTAACAATGTTTTTAACTTTACTGTGCATTAGTCCTTTGCCTCCAGGGTTCAATTATTTCTTAGATATTTGATTCATTTTGTCATTAATGTAAATAGATTTTTCTTTAATTTCCCCTTCATATTGTTCATTACTATTTTATAGAAACACCATGATTTTTTTCCTGTTGATCTTGAGCCCACCAATCTGCTGAAATCGTTTAGCAGCTCTGGTAGCTTAGTTGTGGTTTTATCATGTTGTTATGTATATAGGATCCTGTCATCTGCAAATGGGGAAAGTTTTACTTCTTTTAAAAATTTGGATGCCTTTTATTTCTTTTATTTGCTTAATTTCTCTGACTAGAACTTTCAGTACAATGTTGAATAAGAGTGGTGAGAGTAGGCATTCTGGCCTTGTTCCTGATCTTAGTGGGAAAGCTATTTAACACTATTGAATGTGATGTTAGATGTAGGATTTTCATATATTCCCAAAGTCATTTTGAGGAAGTTTCCCTCTACTGCTAGTTTTCCAAGTATTTTTTTCATGAAGGGATACTGGATTTGTCAAATACTTTTTTGGCATCACTTGAAAGCATCATGTGGTTTTTCTCCTTTCTTCTATTAATGTAGTCTATTACATTGTTTTATTATGCTGAACCACACATGTATATCTTGGAAAAATCCCACTTGACCATGATGAATAATTATTTTATATAGCTGTTGGATTCAGTTTGCTGGTGTTTTGTTGAAGATATTTACATCCGTATTCAAAAGGAGTATATGTTTGTAATTATCTTTGTTTATAGTTTCTTGCTTAAGCTACGATATTAGGATGATCTGGCCTCATTGAATGAATTAGTGAGAGTTCCTGTCTCAATTTTTTTGGAACAGTTTAAACAGAATTGTTGTTAATTATTATTGGAATGTTTGTTAAAATTCTCTTCTTATGTCATGTGGTCCTGGATATTTTTTTGTTGTGAGGATTTTGATGACTGATTAAAAGCCTTACTTGGTATTGAACTGTTGAGTCTTCTATTTCTTCTTGAGTCAATGTAGGTAGTTTGTATATTTCTAGGAATTTGTACATTTCATCTAGGTTATCTAACTTGACTTACAGTTGCACATATTATCCTCTTATATGATCTTTTTTATTACTGTGGGGTCAGTAATAATGTCCCTCCTTTCATTTCTGATTTCATTTTTTGTGTTTTCTCCCTTTTTTGCAACTCTAACAAACTTGTCAATTTTATTGATATTTAAAATAAAAAACTTTTGTTGTATCTTTTTAATTCTCTATTTCATTTATCTCTAGTCTGATGTTTATTATTTTCCCCTTCTGCTTGCTTTTGGTTTATTTTGCTTTTCTTTATCTATATCCTCCAGTTGTGAGGTTAGGTCTCTTATTTGAGCACTTCTTTTTGGATGTATGTACTTAAGTCTATAAGTTTCCTTCTCAGCATGAACTTGCTATATCCCATAAGATTTGTTATGTTTTGTTTGTTTTCATTCACCACAAGATATTTCCTGACTTCCTTTGTGTTATTTTCTTTGACATATTGGTCTTTAAGAATGTGTTAATTTTCATATTTTTTTTAATTTTCCAATTCTCCCTTTTTTATTGATGTCTAGCTTCATTCTATTGTTTTTGGAGAAATACATACTATAATTCCAGTATTTTTTAATTTATTAACAATTGCTTTGTAGACTAACATGCATTAACCTGGTGAAATGTCAGCATTTCATATATTTTGGAGATCTACTATATGTTTGAATTGACCTCTATACCAATAATTAGTAACATTCTTTGTCCCTCAAAACAGTTTTTGACTTAAAGTCTATTTTACCAGATATTGGTATAGCTAACATAGTTCTTTTTTGCCACTATTATAGTCATATTTTTCCCTTCTTTTCAATAACAGACTATTTATATCTGAATTTTAAGTGAAACTCTTGTAAATAGCATATAAATGTGTCATGTTTTTTGTCCATATGGCATTAATAATGATTGCTGTGATGAATGCACAACTATGTGATTATACCAAATACCATTGACTGTGCACTTTGGATATATTGTGTGTTTTATTAATATGTGTCAATAAAATTGATTTGTTTAAAAAAGTGGTTGTGGCTCAAAGGTGTAGTCTAGGGCTGTAAATGTCAAATGAAACTAAAGTAGAGGATAATCTATGGACTGTATAATATAGTGATTTTGGTGGTGAATGAAGATTGTGGTTAATCATATAAATATAAGAATGTTCTTTTATTACAATGTGTTAAGTACATGGTGATAAATGGGAACATTGCAAATAATCTAACATATGGATGATAATTAACAGTAATAGTGTAATATTTTGCAGCAATGACAAAGAATATTTGATATCAATTTTAAGTGTCAACAAAAAGGGAGTATGAGGAGTTATGGGATTTTACTTTTGCAGTAATTGAAATATTCTAAAATTGACTGATATGATGAAAGCACATCTCTGATGGAAATGAGAGCCACTGAGTGTACACTTTGAATGGATTTTACAAAGCATGGGATTGGATAACACAGTGAATCCTGTGGGACTGTGATTAACAGAATATGACAATGTTCTCTCATGAAGCATAATAAATATATAGTATTAGTAAAGGGTTTTAATAATAGGGTGGGATGGGGGAATACTCCAAATGTAAGATATGGACTATAATTATTAGTAATATTTTGATGATGCTCTTTCATAATTTGCAAAAAATATTTCACAACAATGAAAGACATTGATGGTAGGGTAATTTATGGATATTCTGTATGATATTATGCATTTTTGTTTTGTCAGTTATACAGCTTTTACTATAGACTTAATGTTTATGTATGTTCATATATGAATGATATTCCTCAAATCATTTTTAAATGAAAAAAAATCATTAAAGCTAAAAATTTTCATCACGTTAAAAGTGAAGGGAATGTTTTTAATCTTATAGGATGTGTCTCACAAAACACAAACAAACAGAAAAAAAAGCATATCATTTCATAGACTGAGTATGTTACTACAGGATCAATGTACAAAGATATAATCATTATATACTTGAGGAAAAATGAATGACTACATGAAGACACTAAAGAAAACTATCAAATAAAGAGATTATTGAGGGAGTCGATGCTTGGATGAATAGGATGTCAATGAGTTTCCCAATTTTGCATCTTGTAGCAAGATGGCAATATTGAACTTACATTATGTGGAGAAATTACATTTCACAATATTACTTACAATATAAGGCTTATAATATATGTAAAACCTGCCTGTTGAGAAGATTATTTGAAATATATGCAAACATATATATTGATAATAAATTTGAAACCATACAGATATACAGTGTAGATATGAAACAAAACTGATGTAGCTATATAGCTGTGTGCTTATCACACAGTATACACCTGAAGGCATTGATGTATACTCAGTACAAGGGTATTTTGCATCATGATAGACAAAACAATGCTAAATTTATATACACCTACTATCATAACGTTCAGATATATAATCCCTAATGTTATATATCACAAAGGAGAAATTAAAATATCCAAAATTATACCTAGATATGTAAAAACAATTGAGCCAGTATAATAATCACAAGACAACCATAAGGAAAGGTATGAAAGTTTTGAACAGTACAGTTGACTAACTCCTAATGGTGTAGAATTTGCATTCAAGTGTATGTTGAGTAGTTTGAAATTATAAAGTTTTCATTGAGCACACTTAAATAAAACTGGAAATCAATGACAGAAAGTTACATAACAACTCTATGTTCAATATAGTCCTAGAAGTTCTAGGTAGAGCAATCAGGGAAGAAAAAGAAATAAAAGGCATCCAAATGGGAAAGGAAGAATTAAAAATTTAACTATTCACATATGATATGATTGTATTTCTAGAAAGTCCTGAAAAATCTGCATCAATACTGCTAGAGCTAATAAATTATTTCAGTAGAGTGTCAGGATATAAGATCAATACACAAAACTCAGTGGTGTTTCTATATACTAATAATGCACAATCTGAGGAGGAAGTCAGGAAAAAAATTCCATTTACAATAGCAACTAAAAGAATTGGATATTTAGGAATAAACTTAGCCAAGTATGTAAAGAACTTGTATTCAGAAAATAATAATGCATTGATAAAAGAAATTTTAAAAAGACCTAAATAATTGGAAGAACATTCCATGCTCATGGATTGGAAGACTAAATATCATTAAGATGTCAATTCTACCCAAATTGATATATAGATTCAATGGAATTCCAATAAAAATTCAACCAGCATTTTTTAAACAAATGGAAAACACAATTTTCTAATTTATCTGGAAGGTTAAGAAGCCTCGAATAGACAGAAACAGCTTAAAAAGATAAGTGAAGTTGGAGGACTCTCACTTCCAGAGTTTAAGTTATATAACCTAGTGACAGTGGTAAAAACAGCATGGTACTGGCATAAAGATAGACACATAGAACAATGGAACCAAATTGATGGCTCAGAAAAAGACCCTCACATCTGTGGCCACGTGATTTTTGACAAGCCTGTCAAACCCACCCAGCTTGGAAAGAACAGTTTATTCAAAAAGTGGTGCTGGGAGAATTGGATATCCATAGCCAAAAGAAAGAAAGAAGACCCCTATCTCACATGTTATATAAAAATTAACTCAAAATGGATCAAATACCTAAATAAAAAAGCAAGTACAATAAATCCCCCAGAAGAAAATGGAGGGAAACATCTTCAAGACCTAGTGGAATGTGGTGGACTCTTAAACCTTACACTGAAAGCACAAACAATGAAAGAAACATGGATAAATGGGACCTCCTCCAACTTAAACACTTCTGTGATTCAAAGGACTTCCTCAAGAAGGTGAAAAGGCAGCCCACTCAATGGGAAAAAATATTTAGAAACCACATATCTGATAAGGGTTTGATTTCCATTCTATATGAAGAGATCATAAAACTCAACAATAAAAGAGCAAACAATTCAATTAAAATATGGGCAAAAGATTTAAATAGACATTTCTCCAAACAGGAAATACAAATCGCCAAAATGCACATGAAAAAATGTTCCAGATGAGGAGGTAAGATGGTGTCAGTTAATGTGGGCGCTTACCAACTCTCGCAAAACACGGCTGAGTGGGGACATGATCCTGCCTGAGTGAGCTGTTCTTGTGGCCCACAGAGGGAGAGCCTTTGGGTCATCGATCTGGAGGAAGCTGGACAGGGAGATAGATTACTCAAGATAAAACCAGAACATAGAAAACAACAAGGAAATAGAACAAGAAGAACAAAGTGTCAAAGAGAAAAAATACCATTTCAATAGCAACTAAAAGATTCAAAAACCTAGGAATCAATTTAAATAAGGATGTAAAGGACATATACAGAAAACTACAAAACACTGTTAAAGGAAATCAAAGTATACTGAAATAAATGGAAGACTATTCCCTGTTCATGGATAGGAAGACTAAGCATCATCAAATGTCTATCCTACACAAACTAATCTACAGATTTAATGCAATCCCAATAAAAATCAATACTGAATTTTTTAATGAATTGGAAAAACTAACCACAAAATTTATTTGGAAGGGTAAGAGGCTGTAAATCACCAAAAACATATTGAAAAAGAAAAAGGATGTTAGAGGTATTGTACTACCTGACTTTTAAAAATACTACAAAGCTACAGAGGTTAAAACTGCATAGTATTGGCACAAGGAAAGGCATACCAACCAGTGGAACTAAATTGAGAGTTCTGATATAAATCCTTGTATATACAGTCATCTAACATACAACAATGCCACCAAGCCCACTCAATTTGGAGAAAATGGCCTCTTCAACAAATGGTGCATGAAGAACTGGATATCCATACTTAAAAGAATGAGAGAGGAATACCATCTCACACCTTACAAAATAATCAACCCAAGATGGATCAAAAATCTAAATGTAAGAGCCAAGCATATAAAGACCTTGGAAGATGATGTAGGGAACCATGTACAGGACCTTGTTATAGGAAATGGTTTCATAAACTTCACACCCAAAGCATGAGCATCAAAAGAAAAAATAAATAAATGGGATCTCCTCAAAATTAAAAAACTTCTGCACCTCAAAGGATGTTATCAAGAAAGTAAAATGCAGCCTACCCAATGGGAGAAAATATTTGGTAACCATATATCTGATAGGAGCCTAATATCCTGCGTATATAAAGAAATCCTACACCTTAAAAATAAAAAGACAAACAACCCATTTAAAAAATGGACAAGTGGCCTGAAATGACACTTCTCCAAAGCAGAAATACAAATGGCTAGAAAGCACATGAAAAGATGATCAGCATCACTAGCTATTAGGAAATGCAAATCAAAACTGCAATGAGATAACATCTTTCACCCATTAGAAAGGTGGTTATTAAAAGAAACAGCAGACTATAAGTTTTGGAGAGGATGTGGAGGAATGGGAACCCTCCTCCACTGTTGGTGGGATTGTAGAATTGTCCAGCCACTATGGAGAACAATTTGGCATTTCCTCAAAAAACTAACTAGAGAACTTTCTTATGATCCAGTGATTCCACTGCTGGGTATATACCCTGAAGAATTGAAAGCAATAGCACGAACAGATATATGCACACCAATGTTCATAGCAGCATTTTTCACTATTGCCAAAAGTTGGAATCAACCCAAGTGCCCATTAACAGATGAATGGATAAAGAAAATGTGGTACATACATAAAATGGAATACTACTTAGCTGTAAGAAGGAATAAAGTGCTAACACATGGCATAACATGGATGAATCTTGAAGACCTTTTGTTGAGTGAAAGAAGCCATGCATTGAAGGATGAATAGTGCATGACCTCACTGATATGAATTAAGGAAATTGAGCAGGTTCAGAGAGCTATTGTCTGTAAGATAAGTTTACAAGGAACAAAGAAGAGAAGGTTGAGAGCTATCACCCATATGGATGTAATCGTAGGTAATGTGATAGAGTGTAGTTGAGTATTGAAGGGCTATTACAGGAGGGTAGTGATATTATTGGGTTTGGTGGTGCAGGGTTGACAAGTGGGTAGATTGGGAAATGAGGGTTAGAAGGTCCAGGGTACTGGGGGGAGGTTTGTGAGATGGACCAGTGAACACTGGGGATTTGTGGGTATGAGGTTGAAAGTACAGAAGTGGGAATGCCTTTATGGCAATATGACAAGGTTTAGGGTGTTGGTGTTAGTTGGGAGCCCATTCATGACAAAGCGCACCTGGAGCAGGTTTCTAGACAGTGTGTGAGTGTTCATCCTGTCATAACATGTTGTATCAGTGGGTGGAGCCCCACATAAGAAGCGGGAAGGGTTTGGACTCCCCTCATTGGGGGGAACGATTTGTTCTGAAATAGACAGGTGGGAGTCTCTCAAGAGCAAGGGTGGTTACTAATAGGGGAGGACAAACTAGTGTGTCAAGACCTCTTATTTTTGTAAGTATGAATGTTCTCATCCAATGAGTCGATACATGGGATTGTCATGGGACCCAGGGGAATGGGTTGGGTAGAATAGAATTGATCAAACGGGGTACTTAAAGATCAGTGGAAATGTTCTTAATTACCATATTGTGATTTACACAGGACATGGTAAATATCATCAAATTTTATAAAAGTGCACAATCTAAAATGTAAACCATACTGTAAAACATTGACAATATTTAGTAGCTATGTTCCAATATTTGAATATCAGTTATAACAATGCTACCATCCACACATAAAAAGGTAATATTATAGGGGGGAGAAAGGAGGGAGGATGTTGGGTATGTGAGAGTCTTCTGTATTCTGTGTAGGTCTGCTGTGACTTAAAACTTCTTTGACAACAAATGAAAAATAGTGAGACACTGGGAAATGAGAGGGGGAAAGTGCCACAGTACAGACTGTATACCAGATAATGCAGTGATGAAAGGCAAAAGGTAAAAAAAATATTTTTTTATATTTTTCATTTTTTAATATCCCAACTTTTAATTTTATTGTATTTTTAGTTTTTTAAAAAAAATATGTATTTTATCTTACATTTAAACTTACCATTATTATTTCATTTTCCTATTAATTGTATTCAGCTATTGTAATGGCTTCATCTTTGAAGAACTTTGTATCACAGAAGGGCTACAACTGGGGCAGGGGAATATTGGTGTGGGGTGTCAGGGATGGGGGATGCATGGCAGGAAATTCACCTGAACATAAATGTAAGGTACATAAAAATGTTCAAATGTTCACGGGATTGTCACAGTGGGTGGAGAATCACTCAATACATGAGAGAATACTGAACTCCCATCCTGGAGAGCTCTGCCATATTCTCCAAGGGAGGAGCAACAGTCCCCGAAGTGCAGGGGCAGTGAATGGCGAAGGAGGATGATCCACTGATGAGCCTTTGATATTGATGACTAGCCTGATGAGTCTTAGCTCTTGACATTGAAATTTAGTCTATTATTATGGGGTGCCTAAGGGTTGCCTCCTGAGAGCCTCCTTGTTGCTCAAATGTGGCCTCTCTCTAAGTCAAACTCAGCATATGAATGCATTACATTCCTCCCAGTGTGGGATATGACTCTCGGGGATGGGATCCTGGCACTGAGGGATTGCTTCCAAGCACCAACTGGCAATGTGACTGAAAAAAGACCTTGAATAAAAGTGGGGAAAGGTAAAGACAAATGAGTTTATATGGCAAAGAGACTTCGAAATGATTTGGGAGGTCATCCCAGAGGTAACGCTTACACACATCTCAGTAGGATCTCATAGAATTCTAAAGTGAATGTCACCCCAAATAGTGGGGCTCCTGATGACTCTGGAGACACCCAGGTCCTATTTCAGGGCAGATAGTTCCAGAGTTTGGTGCCTTGCCAGTGGGCCCTACTTTGGAGTTTGTGCTCCAGAGAGTGACAGAGTTGGACTCAACTATGTCTTCCCTCCACATGGCTTATCTGTCACTTCTATTCAATCCTATAATTGGTGCTGGAGTTTGTAGGTGTATGTCCAGAGACTTGAGACTTTGGGCTGTCCATGTGCCAGCTGGGCCCAGAACCTCAATGGAGCAGCGACTCCTACACCACAGCTCATTGGACTCACCCAGGACAACTGGCGGGGAGATGATGATGGATAACGGCCATTCCAGGAAATGGCGAGAGTCTGCAGCTGCAGGCATGGTAATTCCATCCATCTTCCTCATGGGATATAAGCCCTCTCTCAATTGGAGATGGTGTGTACATTTCCATCCCAGACTCCTCAGGATGGGGGGGAAGAGCTATGACCTAGAGTGGACTTAGTTGTATTCTACTATAGACATATTTTGATTCAAGCAATGGAAGAAATTACAACACTGAGGTGGAGCCAGTGGCCACTGGAGGCTCTGGGGGAAGCTAGAGGGAAAAGCAGTTGTAATATAGGGGCATTTTGGGGACTTGGGAATTGTCCTGATTGACATTGCAATGACAGATATAGGCCATTTTATACCATCATATAACATGCAGAACTGTGTGGGAGAAAGTGTGATCTACAATGTGAACTATGGTCCATCCTTAATGGCAAATGCCCAGGATGTTTATTAATTGCAACTAATGTGCCACACTAATGAAGTATGTTTATGTGGAAGGTTGTGGAAAGTGTGGAAGGTGGGGCATATGGTAATCCCTATATATTTTGAGTAACATTTATGTAATCTAAATATCTTTTAAAAAATTAAAAATTATAAAAGAATGAAGGAAGAGCTAAAATTAAAAACCCAACTGCACACCTGGAGGAACTAGAAAAAAAAATAACAAACTAACCACAAAGGAAATAAAAGAAAAGAAATATCAAATATTAGAGCAGAACTAAATGAGAATGAAAATAAGAAAGCATTAGAAAAAATGAATACAACCAAAAACTGGTCCTTTGATAAGATCAATGAAACTGACCAGCCCTTAGCTAGACTAACAAAGAAAAAAAAGAGAAGATGCAAATACATAAACTAAGAAGGGGATATCAGCACTGCTCCCAGTGAAATAAATAGTATCATAAGAGGATACTTTGGAAAATTGCATTCCAACAAGATGGATAATTTAGAGGAAATAGACAAATTCCTAGGAACACACAGACAACCTACATTGGTGAAAGAAGAAATAAATGAACTCAAACCAATCACCAGTGATGAGATTGAGTAGGTTATCAAAAACTTCCCAACTAAGGAAAGACTAGGACCTGATGACATAACAGATGAATTCTACCAAATATTCCAGAAAGAACTAACGTGAATGTTGCTTAAATTCTCCCAAATAATACAAGTGGATGGAACATTGCCTATCTCATTCTACAATGCCAATGTCACACTAATACCAAATCCAAAAAACGACACCACAAGAAAGGAAAACTAAAAACCAATCTCTTTAATGACCCTAGATGCTAAAATCCTCAACAAAATACCTGCTAATCTTATTCAACAACACATGAAATGAATTATACACCTTGACAAAGTGGGTTTCATCCCAGGTATGCAAGGATGTTTCAACATAAGAAAATCAATCAATGTAATACACCACGTAAACAGATTGAAAGAAAAAAATCACCTGATCATCTCTATAGATGCAGAAAAAGAATTCAACAAAATACAGCACCCTTTCCTTATAAAAACAGTTCAAAAGATAGGAACAGAATGAAACATCCTCAACATGACCAAAGGTATATATGAAAAACCCACAGCTAACATCATATTCTTTGGTGAAATCAAAAAATCTTTCCCTCTAATATCTGGAACAAGACATGGATGCCCACTTTCACTACTCTTATTTAACAAAGTTTTAGAAGTACTTGCTCGAACACTTAGGAAAAAAAAAAAAAAGATATAAAATGCATCCAAATTGGATAGGAAAAGGTGAAAATTTCACTAGTTGCAGATGACATGACCCTATACTTCGAAAGCCCTCAGAAATCTTCATCAAAGCTTCTAGAGCTTATAAATGAGTTCAGTACAGTGGTAGGTTATAAGATTAATGTGCAAAAATCAGTAGCACTTCTGTTAAAAAATAACTATCATTCTGAAGAGGAAATCAAGAAAAAAATCCCATTTACAATAGAAAAAAGATATAAAATACCTTGAAAAAGAATCAAATACCTTGGAATATATTTAACTAAAAATAAAAATGACTTGTACACAAAAATCTACATAACACTGTTAAAGCAAATCAATGAAGACTCAAATAAATGGAAGAATATTCGATGTTCATAGATTGGAAGATGAAACAACATTAAGATGTCTATCATACACAAACTTATTTACTGATTTAATGCAATCCCAATGAAAATTACCACCACATTTTTTACTGAATTGGAAATGCTAACTATGAAATTTATTGGGAAGGGCAAGAGGCCCTGAATAGACAAAAGCATATTGAAAAACAAAAATGAAATCGGAGGAATCATACTACCTGAATTTAAAACATGTTACAAAGCTACAGTGGTACAAATGGCATGGTATTAGCACAAAGACAGTCATACTGACCAATGGAAACTAATTGAGAGTTCTGATATAGAACCTTGCATATACAGCCAACTGATATTAAACAAGACCACCAAGCCCATTCAACTGGGAAAGGATGGCCACTTTAACAAATGGTGTGTGTAGAATTAGATATCCATATACAAAAGAATGAGAGAGGAACACCATCTCACTCCCTCTATAAAATTAACTCAAAATGGATCAAAGATCTAAATATAAGAGCCAAGACCATAAAGACCTTGGACAATAATGTAGGGAAGCATTTACAGGATCTTGCATTAGGTAATGGTTTCATGAACTTTACACTCAAGCATGAGTAATGAAAGAAAAAATTGATAAATTGGACCTCCTCAAAATTAAAATGTTTG
Organism: Cabassous unicinctus; assembly: GCA_029593785.1. Classification (NCBI taxonomy): domain Eukaryota; kingdom Metazoa; phylum Chordata; class Mammalia; order Cingulata; family Chlamyphoridae; genus Cabassous; species Cabassous unicinctus. The sequence continues at coordinate 3,629 of JAQZBX010043769.1, read as the reverse complement.
CACCTCAAAGGAATTTGTCAGGAATGTGAAAATGCATCCTACTTAATGGGAAATAATATTTGGTAACCATATATTTGATAGGGGCCTAATATCCAGTATATATTATTAAATCCTACACCTCAAAAAGAAAAAGACAAAGGATCCATTTTAAAAATGAGCAAGTGATTTGTATAAACTCTTCTCCAAAGAAGGAAGACAAATGACAAAAAGTACCTGAAAAGATGCTCTACATCACTAGCTATTAGGGAAATTATAATCAAAACTATTATGAGATATCATCTTATACCCATTAGATTGGTGGCTATTTAAAAAACACAGGGATACAAGTATTGGAGAGGATGTGGAGGAAAAGGAACCTGTAACCATTGCTGGTGGGAATGCACAATGGTGAAGTCATTGTGGAGGACAGTTTGGTGGTTCATTGGGAAGCTAAGTAGAACTGCCATATGATCCAGCAATTCCTCTGCTGGATATATACCTAGAAGTATTGAAAGCAAAGATATGCACACTAATTTTCATAGCAGCATTATTCACTATTGGCAAAATTTTGAAACAATCCAAATGCCCATCAACAGATGAATGCATAAACCAATATCACAGGATATTACTCACCTGTGAAAAGAATGCAGTATTAACATATGGGATAATATAGATGAATCTTGAAGACAATATGTTGAGCGAAGCAAGCCAGGCACTGAGGACATATATCGCATGACCTCACTGATATGAATTAAGCAAATTGAGCAAACTCACAGAGTTAGAGTCTGGAAGATAGGATTACAGGAGATAGAAATGGAGAAGGTTGTGATCCAACACCCATATGGGCAAAATCTATGATAAAGGTGTAAGTGTGTAGTTGCGCAGGGGAGGGACATGACAGTGGTGCAATGATATTATTGGGATGGGTGTTTCTGGTTTGTCAGGGGGCTAGTTTGGAGAGAGTGGATTGGATAGTCCATGGAACTGGGGGGAGAGTGTGGGGAGGGATCAGGTGAACACTGGAGATTTGTGGGTTTATAGTTGAAACTACAATGTTAGGAATGTTTTTTGCCAATAAGGCAGGTGAGGGTTATTATTTTAAGGTGTTGGTTGTGGGGGACATTCAGGAATGGGTAAACCTGTGCAGGCTTCTAGGGAGTGTGTGAGTGTTCATCTTGTCATAGTGTGTTTTATCAGTGGATGGAGACCCACATAATGAACAGGAAGTTGTTAGCCTTCCATTCTAGGGAGTTCTGCTCTGTTGTCAAATACAGGGTTGGGAGTCTCTCAAAGCCAAAGGCAGTACCTAATAGAGGAGGACAGATCAGGATGTCAAGCCCTCAATATTGTTGCAAGTAACTATGAAGTTTTTCTTCAAGGAGTGAAGCCTGGCAGTTGCTGTGGACCCTGAGAGGAGGGGAATGAAGGAATAAAATAGATGGAATGGGGTATTTTGGGGGTGATGGAGATATTCTACATAATCTTGCAATGATGGATATAAGCCATGTTATATTTCATCAAAATTTATAAAAGTGTATGCTTATGCTCCAAAATCTAATATTTGTACATCAATTATAATCAAATGTATCATACACATGAAATATTATTAGGGAGATGGGGAAAATGGGGAGGATATTGGGTACATGGGAATTCCCTATATTCTGTAGGTGACTTTTTTGAACCTTCTTTGAAGACAAAATGAAAATGTAAGACACTAGGGGAATAAACAGAATAAAATATCACTGTACATACAAGACAACAGATCTTGCAGTAATGAAAGACCTAATGTAAAAATATTTTTAAAATATTTCTCATTATTTTTTAGTACTACAAATTTTTAAAAACAAATTTTTTTATTTCATTTTTTATTTTTAAAACTATCATTATTATTTCACTTTCATATTAATTGTATTTGGCTATTTTGTTGGCTTCAGATTTGAAGAAGTTTTGGATCACATATTGGTTACAACTATGACAGGGGAGGATCATTGGTGTGGGTTGTCAGTGGTGGGAGATATATGGGGGAGGTTAACTTGGGGCATATATGTAAAGTATGAAAATGTGTTCAAGAATTCATGGGGCATTATCACAGTGGTTGGAAACTCACACAATAACTGAAAGAATATCAGATTCCCATCCTGCAGAGCTCTGCCACATTCTTTAATGGTAATACAAGAATCCCCTGAATACAGAGGCAATGACTTCTAAAAAAGGATGGTCCATTCATGGGCCCTTGATATTGATGACTATACTTATGAACCTTTATTTTGAAATTGAAGCTTAGTCTAGTATTATAGGGTACCTAAGCTTTGTCTCCTGAGATTTTCCTTCTTGCTCAAATGTGGCCTTTCTCTAAGCTGAACTCAGAATATAAATGCATTACCTTCCCGCCAGTGTGAGGTATGATTCCCAGGAATGAGTATCCCTGGCACTGCAGGATTACTACCAGCCACCAACTAGCAATGCAATTGGAGAAAGGCCTTGACCAAAAAGGGGAAAAGATGAAGAAAAGTGAGTTTATATGGCTAAGAGACTTCAAAGATTTTGGGAGTTCTTTCCAGAGGTTTCACTTATGCATGTCTCAGCAAGATCTCATTGAATGTCAAAGTAAATACTCCCTCAAATAACAGGGCTCCTGAGGGCTCTGGAGACATCCAGACACTATAGTCTGGGCAGATATCTCAGAGGTTGGTGTCTTGCCAAAGTACCTTACTTTGGAATTTGTGCTTCCAAGTGTGACAGACCTGGACTCAGTTGTGTTTTCCCTACACATCGCTCTTCTGACCCTTCTATTTGAACCTCTAATTAGTACTAGAGTTGATAGGTGTATGTCGAAGATACCTAAATCTTTGGCCTGTCCATATACCAGCTGGGCCCTGAATTTCAACAGAGTTGCAGAACCTTCTCTCCAGTTCTTTGGACTCACCTAGGACAATTAAAAAGGAAATAATGATGGACAATGACCATCCCAAGGAACCGAGAGAGTATACAACTGCAAGCGAGTCCTGTATCCATCTATCTTATGGGATCGAAGCTCCCTTTCAATGAATATGAAAGTATAAAATAATATATGAAATTGTGGGGATGAAAGGCACAATATTTTGAAGTTAAAATATACAAGGAAATCAGATGTAGTTCAAGTGATTGAGCACCTGCTTCACATATATGTGGTCGTCCTGGGTTCAATACCTGATATCTCTGTCTCTCTGTTTCTCTCTCTCTCTCTCTCTCTCTCTCTCTGTCTCTCTCTCTCTTTAAATATATATTTATATCCATCCCAGAAGGAGAAGGGAAGGGAACAAGGGCAGAAATAATATTTGTGGAAATAAGGTCCAAAAATTTCACAATCCTCTTGAAAGATTTAAATATGCATGCCTAAAAGAACTACTCTGAACAAATGTTAATCAGAAAGCCAAGTGCCAATGATAAAACAAGAATTCTGAAAGCAGTAAGAGAAAACTGATTCATCACATAAAAAATACCCTAAAGGCAGTTTGGAATACCCAGGGCATGTAACTATGAATCTTGTCATTCCATGAGTCAAGACTGAGGAGAGTCATATGCCACAGGGGGATGGAGTGGAAGGAACAGTTAAGATCAAATGGGGGTATTTAGTGGTCATGGGAAATGTTTTTCATTACCTTACAGTA
>JAQZBX010043768.1:0-21567 GCA_029593785.1 Cabassous unicinctus | reverse complement strand
TTGTTTTTTTTTTTCATTTGTTTTGCTTGTTTGTTTTTGTTTTTGTTTTGGAAGCACCGGGAACCAAACTCAGGACCTCCCATGTGGGAAGCAGGTGCTCAACTGCTTGAGCCACATCCGCTCCCCCTAATAATGTCCTTTGGAGCCTTCTCCCTTGTTAGAGCCCATCCAGGATCATGTATTGCCTTTAATTGCCTCCTTAGTTGCTCTTTTTTTATTGTTATTGTGGAAACATATATACAACATAAACTTTCTCATTCAATCACTGCTAAGAATACCATTTAGTGGGATTCATCACATTTACTATGTTGCAGTACCCTTACCATCTTCCATTACTAAAACTTTCACATCTCTACAAACAGAAAGCCTACACCCATTTTGCGTTAACTCCGTATTCCCCTGCCCCTTGTCCCTGGCAACCTGAACTCTTATCTCTCTCTCACTGATATTTTCTTTGTAGTTACTTTGGGGCTTAAATTAAACATCCTAAATCTCTAATAATTTCGTTTGCTTTGATATCAACTTAACTTCAATAGTATACACTATGTTCCCATACCCCTTTAGCCCCCCCCACCTATATCTAGTTCTTGTCACAAAATACATGTTTATACATTATGAGTCCCAAATCACTGATTTACCAAACATTTTATGCATCTGCCTCTTAGATCCTGTAGGAAGTAAAAATAGTATAATAGTACTGGCATTTAGCCATGTTATTAACCTTACTAGAGGTCTTTATTTCTTCATGTGCCTTCAATCTTTTGTCTGTTGTCCTTTCAATCTCTCTTTAGCATCTCTTGGAGGGCCAGTCTAGGGGTGATGAACTCTCCCTCAGCTTTAGTTTATCTGGGAATGTCTTAATGTCTCCCTCATTTTTGAAAGATAGTTTTGTTGAATATAGAATACTTGGTTGGCAGTTTTTTGCTTTCAGCACTTTAAATATGTCATCCTACTGCCTTCTTGCCTCCATGGTTTCCAATGATGTCAGCATTTGATCTTATTGCTTCTCTCTTGCGGCTTTCAGAATTCTCTATCTTTGGCATTTGACATTTTGTAGTATGACATAGGATGGGTCTATTTGGGTTTATCCTGCTTAGATTTGTTGAGCATCTTGGATCTTTTCTTCAGTTTGGGATGTTGTCAACCATTAATTCTTTTCATTGTCTCTCTTCTCCTCCTGAGACTCCCACATTCAGTAATATGCTTGGTGGTGTCCCACAGATTCCTCAGGTTCTGTTCACTTTTCTTCCTTCTTTCTGCTCCTCAGATAAGCAATGACTCTTAACTGCCCCTTAATTTCCATTTGCACTGCCGATAACTTAGAACAGGCCTTTATTGCCATATTGCAAGAACTGATCTTTGGTGGTTGAAATACAGAGAAAGGGCTTACCGTATTGGGCCCCACAATAGTGTGAATTCCGATATAATGCAGTTGGCAACTGCAGACTTGCTCTGGACATTTCATTATCCTTGTAATAATGCAGCTCACATTTTATGGACTGAGTATATTGACCTTACGATGTTATGCCATAATTTAAATTATGTATTGGTTGATTAAAAATATAGCAGTAAGTGCAATAAGCAATAATACTCAATAAATTTCAATATTGGGGGAGCAATTGTGACTCAAGCAGTTGGGCACCTGCCTCCCACATGGGAGATCCCGAGTTAGGTTCCTGATGCCTCCTAAAGATGAGCAAGACAGCGAGCTGACACAAAGGGCTGGTGTGGTGAGCTGACACAACAAGATGTCACAACGAGGAGACACAACGAGAGACAAAACAAGCAGGAAGCAGAGGTGGCTCAAGTGATTAGGCACCGCTCTCCCACATGGGAGGTCTCGGGTTCAGTTCCCGGTGCCTCCTAAAAAAGACAAGCAGACACAGAGAGCACACAACAAGCAGACACAGAGAACAGACAGCGAACGCAAACAACAAGGGGGGAATAAATAAATATATATTTTTTTATTTTAATTTTAACCCATTAGTTCAAGTTACTTATGTAGAATATTTCATAACCATTGATAATGGGCATCCTGTCAAAGAAATATCTGAGAAACATTAGCAGCACTATTTGCCATGTCATGCACATTCTTTATAAAGCACTCTCTTCCTTAGAATGACCGATTTATTACCTTTGAAATAAATTTACTACTGTACAAATTAAGGGAAAAAATGAAGATCTGAGAACTGATGTAATGAATAATGGAAGATATTTCGACTTCTAAATGGTCAATGTAGTACTACTACTAAACTGCAAAAGTAGTATGTAAATCTTACCAAAATTTGTAAAGTCACCTAATAGAAATTGTAAAATGCAAAAAGTTAAACATTTAGAAGCAAAAAAGTTTCAAAGATATTTAGCTTTAATGAATATTCTGAGATGCCAATAAGTTACAAAAAAGAAATGTTTTGTTTACTAAAGCTGACAGATTAAACCAATTAACAATAAAAATTGGACATAAAACTAAGTAAAGGAACTGAAAATAAAGCAAGTTATGGAAACAATTAAATTATGGTATGCCACTTGAAACAAACAAACAGCAGTTCCAAGAAACAAACTAATAGATTTTCTAATAAGTTTATGAAAAAGCATCTGTGGTGTGATTACAAAAGTGAAAAGTATAATGATTTTTTAGGTTTGTTCAGTTTATTGAATACTGAAACTTGGCCAATTAAGATTTGCAAAGATTTGTAGATTGAAGGTGAACAAAAATAAAATGATGACATTCAATAAATGACATAGCCCTAAAGATATAAAATATAAAACATTTAAGACAGTATTACGGGCGGCAGATGTGGCTCAAATCGTTGGGTGTCCGTCTTCCATATGGAGGGACCTGGGTTGGATCCCCGGGACCTCCCCGTAAAAATAAAAAAAATAGAAGGCGGGCGTGCTGCCAGGCCCCACCGAGCCATGCAGCAAGATGATGTAATGAGAGAGAGACACGGGGGAGCCAAGATGCTCCATAAAACCAGGAACTGAGATGGTGCAGGTGGCAGAACACCTCTCTTCCACATTGGAGTTCCCCAGGAGGAGAAGGAAGAGAAGAGCAGCAGGAAACAGACACAGAGAATTACCCAGCGAATGGACACAAAACAGCAAAATGGAGGGGGGCGGGGCAGAAGGATAAAGTAAACATTTTTTTAAAAAAAGAAAAATACAGTATTATGGGAGTAGATGTGGCTCAGGCCATTGGGCACTCACCTCCCATGTTGGAGGTCCCAGGTTCGGTTCCCAGTGCCTCTTGGAGAAGGCAAGCAGACAGACGAGAGAACCATCTGGGGGAGGGGAGGGATAATAAAAATATGTAAATAAATCTTAAAAAAAAAAAAAAATTACAAGGGTTGGAAAAAAATTTGAATATATTGCTGATCATTCAGAGGAAGCCAAGAGAGGATTCAGCACCAGAAGGGGCACAGAGAAAAGGAAGGAATGACTTTAAGGGCAAGGAGAAAAGAATAGAGAGGAAAGCTTCCAGGGAAGAACACAAAAGACAGCAGGTTTTGTGATTTTTGGTAGTTCTCTGAGTTGATGAGTAAGGTTTTAGAGGGCATGGGTAGATGGTAGCCTACTAGAAAATAACATCCCTGTATTAGTCAGCCAAAGGGGTGCTAATGTGAAATATCAAAAATGGGTTGGTCAGGGACGGATGTGGCTCAAATGGTTGAGTGTCTGACTCCCATATGGAGAGACCTGGGTTCGATCCCCGGGACCTCCTGGTAAAAAAAAAAAAAAAAAAAAATGGGTTGGTCTTTATAAAGGGTATTTATTTGGGGTAGAAGTCCACAGATACCAGGCCATAAAGCGTTAAGTTTCTTCTCTCACCAAAGTCCATTGTCACGTGTTGGAGCAAGACAGCTGCCGATGTTTGCCAGGGTTCAGGCTTCTTGGGTTCCTTGGGTTCTTCCCGGGGCTGCGTTTCTCTCCGGGCTCAGCTCCTGTTTCCTCCACAAGGTCAGCTGTAGATGATCAGGCAAACGGCTCGCTTCTCTTCTCCTGGGGCCTTCTTTCCAACATCAAAACTGCTTCAACTCTGTCCTTTGCCTTGCCTTTTATATTCGATTCCCCACCCACCAAGGGGTGGGGCTCAATGCCCTACTGACGTGGCCCAGTCAACGCCCTAATCATAACTTAATCATGCCCAGATTAACAGATCAGTTTACAAGCATGATCCAATTATATTTTTGGAATTCATAATTACATCAAACTGCCCAACGGCCACAATCCCCATCCAGCCCAACCTGAGACATGGAAGCAGAGATATGCCACACTTTAAAGGACTATCAGCTCAACAATAAAGATATCAATGGTATCTGCGATACCTGGAGATGAGATGCCCTCAGTCACCACTTAAATCTTCTAGAAGCTAGTGTAACTATGAGAGGTAGTGAGGCCCCAACACTAAATGAGATTAAATTTTCTGCTAGCCTAGCAAACTAGAAGTGGAGGAAGGATATATTCATTTCTTGAAGCTGCTGGACTTTGTACAGGTGTTTGTGACTACTGATATTTAATGTATCAGTAGTCATTAACTACTTATTTAGAAGTTTTAATTAGCTTTGCTCTAAAAGTGTGGAAATGTACAGAGTTGATGATAACACATTATAGTGAGTAACAGCTGGTTTATAAATGGGGATGTGGCTGAAAATGGTAGTCTAGGGATGTAAATGCCAATTGGCAGAAAGCTAGAGAATAATCTAGGGACTGAATAGCACAGTAAACCCAGAGGTAGATGAGAATTGTGGTTGATGGTACAGATGCAAGGGTGTCCTTTATGAGCTAGAGTAGATATACATCACTATTGCAGGGTGGTGGGAATGTGAAGAAGCATGGGAAAAATACAACTGGAGTGACCTATGGACTGCGGTTAACAGTAATAATGTAATATTCATGCATCTATGCCAAAGATGTACTGTATTGATAATGGGGGAGTATGGAAAATGTGTGCTAAATGTATATACTGTGGACCTGGTAATAATCGGATGATATTATCTCATATTCTGTAACAAATGTTTCACCACGGTTTGGTGTGTTGATAGAGGGGTATTGTTTGAGAATTCTGCACATGTGCATGATTGTTTTTTAAGTTTACAATTTCTGTCATAAAAATATATTTAAAAAATAATAGGGTGGATTGGGGGAAAATACACCAAATGTAAGATAAGGACTATAATTAGTAGTAAGATTTTAACAATATTCTTTCATAATTTGTAACAAATGTCTCACAACAATGCAAGGTATTGGTGGAGGGTTGATGTATGGGACCCCTGTATGATGTTATGAATGTTTGCTTTGTAAGTTCACAGCTTTCACTATACACTTATTGTTTATGTATGTTCATGTATAAATGATATAAAAAATAATAATAATAGGGTGGGTTAGGGGAAAATACTTTGGTTAATAGTAATATTTTGAGGATGCTCTTTAATCATTAGTTAAAAATGTTTAACAGCAATGCAAGGTATTGGTGGTAGTGTAAGGTATGAGAGCCCTGTATGATGTTATATATGTTTGTTTTGTAAGTTAGCAACTATTGCTATGCACTTATTGTTTATGTATGTTCATGTATGAGTGATATACTTCAATAAATTAAAAAAAAATAACATTGACAATGGGAAGTGATCTTTAGTAGTTGAGAATTTTCACAAAATTTCTGGAATACACAAAACAAAAAGATTTTTGATGAAAGCAATGTGAATAAAGCTATTGCTAAGAATATGCAGAGAAGATGCTGCAGTTGAAAAAGGGCTACAACAGGCTCAGTAGAACCATGTGTGATAGAATAATGCCCTCCCCACCCCCACCAAAGAAATCCATGCCCTAATCCCTGGAACCTGTGAATATGTTAGGTTACATGGCAAAGGGGAATAAAGGTCACTTACCAAATTACTTAATTTAGGGAGATTTTCCTGAATTATCCATTTGGGCCCAATGTGATCATAGGGTCCTTCAGAGTGGTTGAAGGACTCAGAAGAAAAGTCTGAAAAGATGTGACAGAAGCAAGATCAGAGAGATGCTATGTGGAAGGACTCAACCTGCCATTTCTTGCTTTGAAGATGGAGGAGGAGAGCCATGGACCAAGGAATGTTGGCAGCCTCTGGAAATCAGAAAAGTCAAGGAAACAGATTTTACTCTAGAGCCTCCAAATAAGGCGCCCTTCCAACATCTTGATTTTAGCCCTCTGAGAGTTGGACTTCTAACCTACAGAACTATAAGATGTAAGTTTGTGTTATTTTAAGCCACTAAGATTGTAATTTGTTAGAGCAACCAGAGAAAATAAGTATTCCTTGTAACAGCTCTATACTTGTCAACACAGGGTAGGAGTGAGAAATGTGGATGAAAACAAATTAATTCAATATCTATAAATAGAAGGGTGCCCCCCACCACCACCCCCTTCTTTTACCCCAATGGGCAAACAACATGATCACTGCCAGATATTTATCCTCAAGGGGAAATAACTAGAAGTAAGTTTTTGGGAAGAATTTGGGCAACTAGGGAAGGTGTTAGTACCAAAAATCCACACTCTTCTCATTCTGGCCTTTGGGAGCCTTCTCCAGCATGATAGCTCTTCTCTACCCACTGACCTTAAAATGAAATTTACCAGTCATTAAGCCCTGACCACATAAGCTGAGGCTGAGCTCCCAGTTAGCACCTAGTTAGCATTCCTACTGCCTCATTCTATAATATGAATGGACAACCAGAAATGCCCACACATTTATAGAACACCTGCAATATAACAGAGAAAGACTAAAACATAAAAAAATTTTAAAAAGCAAAGTATAGAAAAGCTTAATTTAGAGGAGACAGATCATTTAGAGAACAGGTGATACCTTAAAATAAGACAAACCACGAACTGATATCATCAGAGAGATTTGAGAAGATATTGAATCTGACAGGTGTTGTTGATTTTCTACTCTGCAGTCCTTCCCCATTTCTTCCTTGTCAAAAGAACCCTGATATTTTCCTCCTATTTCATGCTCGTACTTCAGATTGGGCGTACCCCCTCTGCAGCCCCAGAAATTGAGACTTGATTGTGTGAATTTTATTGTCATGGCCAGTAAGTGGTTTAGAAATCACCATGGGCAATGGAATGTAAGGGAAGTTTGTCTTAGTCTTAAAACTGTACAGAAATAAGGCAGTCCTCTATTTCAGTACATAGAGAGATTGTACTTAAAAATCCTTAAGACTGGATGAGCTCACCGAGAGATGAGTGTAGATGGAAAAGAGAAAAGCTCCAAAGCCAAAGCCAAACGGCATTCCAATGTTTAGAAGTTTGGGAGATGAGGAGGAACCAGCAGAGAAGACTGAGGAGGAACAATTTTAAAAGGAGGAAGAAAACCAGGGAAATGTGAAAGCCAAGTATATATGCCTTATACTGTACTTACAGAAAAAGAGAATGGGGGATCTCGGAGAAACAGTATTTAAATATGAATGAATTGCTGAGAACTTTCCAAAACCGAAGAAAGACCTGTGTTTTCAGATCTAACGTGCACCTTAGGTGTGATAAATAAAAATAAATCTACACCTAGACTCATGAATGTGCAGAGCATCCAGAATGAAGAGAAACATTTTAAAACTTATTAGAGGGGAGAAAAAAAAAAAAGACAAACTCCAGAGGAATGACAATTAGACTGATATCAGGTATCTCATTGAAATACATGTCATTAAGACATTGGAATAATATCTTAGCAGTGCTAAGGAAAAATAAACGTCAACCTAGAATCTTTTTAGCATTTAAGAGTAAGGGTGAAGGCAATTACCACTTATAGGCCTTCAGGGAAGAATTACTAAAAGATGTACTTCAATAAGAAGACAATAAACCTGGAGGAATCCAAGAAACAATGGTGATTACAGTTGATAACTATTAAGTGTAAAAAAGAAAAATCAGTAACTAATTGTTCAATGGGTAGTGTGATGGTTAGTCTAATGTTTCAACTTGCTAAGTAATGGTTCCCAGTTGTTGGGTCAAGCAAGCACTGGGCTAATTGTAATACAAAGGCATTTCATGGACTTTAATCATCGGTGAGTTGATTGCATAGATGGCTGGTTACATCTACAATCAGCTGAGGAGATTGCCATCAGCGATGAGCAACATCTCATCCAATTGGTTGAAGGCCTTAAAAGGGGAAGTGATTTCAACATTTGGAGAGAGAAAATTCCCGTCTCGACTTCGGACAGCCAGCATCTCCTGGGGAACTCATCAAGGACCTTCATTGGAGCCCCTGGTTTGCAGCCTTCCTTACAGAATTTGGACTTGTGTACCCCCATAGTCACATGAGCCAATTATATAAAAATCTCATTCTATTTACAGATATCTTCTGTCAGTTCTGTTTTCCTAGAGAACCCTGACTAACACAGGTAGCTTAAGCATGCTAAGTTCCTTGTTCCATTCAGGAAACATAAAGAATATTGGATATCTTTAGATTTTATTAGAAGATTTTATGATTAATGACGCTTGCTAAAATTTTAAAGCTAACCACTAAAAGAAAAGAAATACAATCTATAGATCCAAAACCAATAAAAGAAAAACTAAAATATAGAAAACTTGACCAATCCAATAGAAGGCAGGAAGCAGGGGACAAAAGCAAAGGAAAGGAAGGTAACCATAAAATTCTAATAAGATGGTACAAATAAGCCTAATTATCAGTAATCAAAATAAATGTAAATAGATTAGGTTCAGCTAATAACAGCAGCAGCTATCAAATTGCCTATTAAAAATATAGGATTCAAAAAAAATACGAAGTAACAAAAAATATATATATGTATATAGGATTCAGTCACATACTACTTATAAGGGCCCTTAAATTAAAATGATACAGAAATATTGAGAACAAAAAGATATGCCATAGGTGAATGTGGATAAAAGAGGAAACTTTAGGATTTTAAATAAAAATTAAAAGATAAAACATATGACTCTACCATACAGTGAATCCTATTGTAGATGAGGGACTATAATTAATTGTACAAGTTTAAGAATGTTCTTTCATGAATTACAGCAAATGTATGAGAATAACACAAGGTGGTAATAATAGGGTGGTATGGGGGGAAATACACCTAATCTAACTATTGGATGATAGAACTATTTTAATAATCTTTCATAAGTTGTAACAAAGGTAAGTATGGTACAGCTTTTTTTTTTTAAGTGCTGTCATCAATAGAAACCAATGTTCCATACCCGTTCAAGATGTTGGTGGTAGGGTGGTGTGGCAGTTTGATATTATTTAGGAATTCCAAAAAGAAACATTGATAATGTTTGTAAACTGGTCTGTTCCTCTGGGCGTGATACCCTTTGATTGTATTAAATTTAGAGGTTTCACTTTTACTTGATTAAATTAAAATTAGGGCGTTGAGTCCCCGCCCTTTTGATGGGCAGACACTCAAACAGAAAATGACAGGGCAGGAGAGAGAACTTAAAGTTTTGATGCTGGAGCCCTGGGGAGAAAGCCAAGCCTTTCAATTGATAGTTTACAGCTGGCCTTGTGGAGAGAGCAGAGCAGCTGAACCCAGAAAGAGAGAAGCCCTGGGAAGAGAGATGAACCTTAGGCCAGCCTACAGCTGAGATCAGAAGAAGCTGGGACCATGGAGCCTTAAGAGGAGGAGGAAGCCTGAACCCTCACAGAGAACGGCAGCCATCTTGCTCCAACACGTGGCACAGACTTTGGTGAGGGAAATAACTTACTCTTTATGACCTTGTGACTGTAAGCTTCTACCCCAAATGAAAATCTTTTATAAAAGCAACAGATTTCTGGTACTTTACATCAGCACCCCTTTGGCTGACTAATACAGTTGGTATATGGGAATCCTGTATTTTATGCGTGATTGTTTTGTAAACTCATAACAAAATAAATAAATAAAATAAAATAAAATAAATAAAATGCCAGGTATTTAAGATCTGTTCCCTGGAAGCAGAGCCTGAGACATAGATTAGGATGCACATGTGGGAAGCAGGATTTGGAAGGGAAGGAGCCAAGCAAAGATGTGGTCTCAGAGAAAGAGTCCTCCTGGTCTAATGTGGGTAGGGGGTGCCCTCTGGAGCGCAAATCATACTTCTTTATTGTCCTAATTTGAGGCAACGGGGCTGAGCTTTTTCTTTTTTTTAATCCCTGTATCAGTTAATCATGAGCCTGGGGGGATTCCATGGTAATCTCCTCTGTGTCTGTGCCTCTAGGAAATGGAGATGGCTTCCTTTAACTAATGGGAAAATGCCTGGAGAAGGCCACAGGTGTAAACCTTCAGCTCCACTACTTTCAGCAACTGGAGGATGGTTTTAAAAAATAGGTAAAGGGGATCTGGGCAGAGCAGCAATAGCATTTAATAACTGTTGGGGATTGAGTCATGTATATCACAAAAGACATGCTGAAGTCTTCGTTCACATTCTTGTGGGTGTGAATCCATTTGTAAATAGGATCTTTGAAAATGCTATTATCAATCAATCAATAAATAAATAAATAAAAGAAAATGCTATTATCAGTTAAGTTGTGGACAAACTGAATGAGGACAGGCCTTAATCCAATATGGCTAAGTCCTTATAAGCAAAGGAAATTGGATTTGGAAGAAGAAACCAGAAATCAGAGGAAGCCAGAGGAGCAGGCACAATGGGAGAGAGATTGCCATTTGAAAGAGGATTACTGGAATGCTACAGAGTCTGGGAGAAAGTAAACCCTGCCAATACCTTCATGTTGCATTTCTAGCCTTCAAAACCTTGAGACAATAACTTCCTGTTGCTTAAGCCAACCAGTTTGGAGTATTTGTCATAGCAGCCCTGGTAAACTAAGACACTAACCAAGAAACTACTAACCAAACAAAAACTGATGTAACACTTTTCATAGCAGAAAAAAAAAAAAGAATTAAAAAAATTAACAGGGACAAAAAGGGATATTACAAAATGATAAACAAAAAAATCAATCAAGAACCTATAATGGGGAGTTTTGATCCTGGAGCCTGGAAAGTAAACACACAGAATCATATATGTAAGGAAGGAGGGAAGTCTCCATTAAACACAGGCAGAGGCCTCAGGGAAAGAGACAGAGTCATTCAGCTGATAGTTTACAGCTGGCCTTGTGGAGAAAGCAAAGCAGCTGAGCCCAGAGAGAACTGAGCCCAGGGAAGAGAGGAACCCAGGATGCCTGAACCCTGGCAAACATCAGCAGCCATCTTGCTCCAACACATGGCAACAGACTTTGGTGATGGAAGTAACTTACGCTTTATGGCCTGGTAACTGTAAGCTTCTACCCCAAATAAATACCCTTAATAAAAACCAAAAAAAAAAAGAAACTATAATGATCATACATTTTTATTCACCTAAGAATATTTTATATTTTGAATAAAAAGCTGACAACATCATGATCATAGTGAGAGAATTTTAGCCCCTGTCAGAAAAAAATAGATAAGTAGACAAATTGGTAAGGCTAGAAAATATTTTAACAACTATTCAAAGCTGATGCAAGGCCTTCCATTTCCATTTAGAATATAGAAATCTGCAAAGAATATCACTCCCACCCTAAAAGAAAAAGTTGCCTAAACTACAAAATCACAACATTTCTTGAACTTATTAGAGAGCTGAGGTCACAAATCAACCAGGTAACTGGAATTCCAAAGAGAGATAAGCATCTTCAAGGAAGTCATGACATAGAAAGTGTCTTACCTGGTAGCACTGTTATGAAGAGACACCAGCCACCATACTAACTTGTAAGAAGAAACCAGCTAAAATTTTAATAAACTACCAAATGCCATTGTGAGTTATCATGTTGCTCTGGAATGGTTGGGAGCTCCAGACAAAGGGAGTTTATGTTCACTTAGAAGGTCTTTCCCAAGGACATCCACCAAGCACTTACAAGAAAGATTGGGGGCAGCCAGAAACCAGAGTGAGCTACACAGATGTGCAAGAGGTGATAGACAACTGTGAGGTCACTGGTTTGAAATACCAGACACTTCCCCAAACCCTTTTCTCATAGGATGGAAAGTTTAAGACACTGGAAGAGAGGCAACAAGCCCTTTGACCAAAAGAGTTCAAAGGTGATGATCAGCAGAAGGGGATGGCACAAAGACTCTTCCCTCCTACAGAGCAAAAGCCTTATGCAGCTGGGAAAGGGACAGCAAAGTCCATCCCCTCCCCACCCCACCCCCCAGTATGCATATAGGCAAAAATGCATTGCCATTGGGGGGACGGGTAGAAAGAAAACCTCTCTGTCACCAAGGAGGAGGTAGGAAGCTGATTGGGAGCTAAAATTATAACCAATATTAACTAGAGGCTCTTACCACTAGAAGAATGGCAGAAACTCCAGTCTAGAGCATCCACAAACACAAGGTAGGGTTTTGACCAATAGAGAGAGGAGGGGCAAGAATACTGAGAAACCCCAACTCCGAGGTCCAGATTCCCAGGGCCTCCCTAAGCCTGAAGATTGACCAGAACAATAGATGAATTTTCCTACCCACAACATGAGCCTAGCATGGGGTAATAAGCAATAGCAGTCTACCACTGGGACAGGGGCCAGAACATGGGGGCAGAAGTCCTCTATGGCAAAGATATGTAGCGATGGATAAAAGCTGACCATGAAGAACACTGAAAAAAATTTCCATAGCACCCAGTCCCCACTTTAAGCATAAAACACCAAGAGCTTATAGTATAAGAGGAATATGCATCTTATTATACAGTGACAGTAGCCATAGCAACAACTCAACCTAAACCCAGCTGAATTCCTAACTAAATTAATGAAATATCTGTGATTGGTAGTTTAACAGAAGAGGCAAGCCTATTTCCAGGGGAAAAAAAAAATCTATTTTCCTCTTTCTCTGTTGGATAACACATGATATCTGGCATTCAATCAAAAATTAATCAAACCAAAAAAGAAAAATTTTGAACAGACATTTCAAAAAACAAGATATATGGATTGCAAATAAGCACAGTGAAAGATGCTCAACATCATTAGTCAGGGAAATCCAAATATGAGTCACAGTGAGATACCACTAAACACCCATTAGAATTTCTCAAATTAAGAATATTAACCATACCAAATATTGATAAGGATGTAAAGCAACTGGAGACATCATATACTACAATGGAAATGTAAAATTACAAACACTTTGGAAAACCATTTTTGGCAGTAAACGTACATCTACCATATATCCTAGCCATTCCACTTCTAAGAAATTTTAAAGCATATATCAGTACAAAGACTTACACATTAATATTCACAGCAGTTTTAATTACAGTACCCAACACTGGAAACAACCAACATTTCATCCACAGGTAAAAGGATAAACAAATTGTAGAATAACCAAAAAATGAACTACTACTTAGCAATAAAAAAGAAAAAAACTATTGATATGTACAACATAGGTGAATCTCTAAATTATACTGAGTTTAAAAAGCCAGGAAATAAAGTACATACTTCATGATTCCAATGTATATTAAATTCTAGAAAATGAAAACTAAATGACAGTGAAATAAAGCAAAACAGTGGTTGCCTGGAGATGGAGGAGTGGAGGGAGAATAGATGGACTATGAAGTGATATGAGGAACTTTTGGGGTTGATGGACATGCCTCCCAAATTGAGGCCAAAAAAAGCATTGTCAAGAGATAAAATAATCAACAGAATCAGACTCAGAGATGACCCTGATGTTGGAAATATCAGAGACTTTATGATTGTTAAAGAAGCTAGTGGAAAAGGTGAACAACATTCATGAGCAGACAGGGAATTTTTATCAGAGAGATGAAAACTGTAAGAAAGTCAAATGGAAATGCTAAATAGAAAACATGATATCATAGATGAAGAATTCCTTCTAAATCATCGGTACACTTGACAAAGCTGAACTAAGAATCAGGGAACTTGAAGGTAGGGCAATAGACATTACCTAAACTGAAACACAAAGAGATAAGAGTAAATAAGCATTATTCACCATTGCCAAAAGTTGGAAACAACCCAGGTGTCCATCAACAGATGAATGGATAAACAAACTCTGGTCTATCCACATGATGGAATATTATGCAGCTGTAAGAAGAAATGAAGCTGTAAAGCATATGACAACATGGATGAACCTGGAGGACATTATGTTGAGCGAAGCAAGCCAGACACAAAAGGACAAATCCTGTGTGAATGCATTACTATTAACCAAATATATTGTGTAACATATTGTTTGAGTTACAAAAAATTTTATATGTATCCATTACAATTAATTGAGAAATGTATAAATTTATTCATGTGTGTTTGCTTTTTACTTTTTAATTGTTTATATTTTCAATTATTAAATGTACAAAATAAAGTAAAAAAAAGTGACAAGGAGAATATACACAAAGATCATATGGGGATGATGAGATTAAGAAAACATTTTGTGCTTATCTGTGTTTTAAACTTTTCTATAGTAAACTTTTCTAAATTTATTTTAAATTAAAAATTTTTCCAAACATTAAAAAAAAAAAAGAGTAAATAAGCAGAAGAGAGCCTCCAAGTGATGTGCGACACATCAAATAGTCTAACACATGTAATTGGAGTTTCAGAAGAGGAAAGAGACTGGGGCTAAAGAAATAGGAGAAGAGAAAATGGCTAAGAATTTTCCAAAAATGTTGAAAAAAATCAAATCATACAGCCACAAATCTCACAGAAACCCAAGTAGGGGAAATATCAACAAGCAAGCAAATAAATATAATTAAAAAGTAACAACACACTGGACACATAATAGTCACACTACTGAAATTGAAAATAGAGAAAATCTGAAGACAAACAAAAATGTACATTACATACAAAAGAACAAAGATATAAATTGGAACAGAATTCTTGCCACAATATTTGCAAAGCTAAAGGACATGTAAACCATATGAAAATATGTTGACTGAGAATTCTATAACCAAATATCTTTCAAAAATAGAGAAATAAAGACTTTTTCAGAAAAATAAAAGCAGATTAATTCATTGGCAATAGACCTGTGCTACAAGAAATGGTAAAGAATGTTCTACAAGCAGAAGGAATATAACATCAGTGAGAAACTTGATCCATCTAAATGTATTTCAAATGTATTTTGTAGGAAAATGAGCTCTTTCAGTGATATGGGTTTGTTGTCTTATGTGCTCAATTTGTATGTAATCAAATGCATGCAGAATTTTGATATATATTTGATACCTATAATTGAGGTAGCTTGAGTATTGTTTTACATTCTTTTTTCCTTTTTAAATAACCGGGTCGACTTTGTAGAAAGTTTAATAATGGAATTTGGGATCTTTATTAATGTGAAGGAGAACAAGAAGGATATTTCTGGAATAGAAAATAGTACTTAGAATTTACTGAACACTTTCTCAGTTTTATTAGTTATGACTTAATATTTAGTCTTTTAGCGTATATGTCCACTGATTTTACTTTGACACAGTCAAACAACACTGGTTTAAGTTTCTGATATTTGTGTTGACAATATATTTTAGCATATACAAGAATTGCCAGTTCATTTACAGAAAAAAACACAAAAAGGAGAGCAGTATATTGCTTCTTGATGGGATTTTATAAATTCTTAATTACAATATACAATGGATTTTTTCTAATTTTAAAATTTATAATGGTTCACCGTTTACCTTTAGGCTTTTTGGTGTATGTTATGTACTCAGTGTGAGCTTCCAAGAAGATACATAGACATTCCAGTTTTCATTAGCTGAATTGAGGGTATTTTAATAAGTTGAATTTGTTTTCAAGTATAGTTGAGAGTAAATCTTCTTTTAAAGTTCACCTAATTATTAAATAACATAGTTTGTTTTTAAATGCTAAGAACTTTTTATGAATCTTTGATTAAACAACTTCTATAAGTGCAATTCAGTTATCAACAAGTGGTGTATAAAATTATTTTGTTTCCAATTTTATAGCACAAAACACTGAAGAGTATATGTAAAGAAATATCCACATCTATGTTGATTTTTACCTGATTCAGGTATCCTTTAAATGACATCTCTTAAATGTTCAGGGGTGGGGATCAAACCAGTTACCTGACTTCTATTTTGTCCATTGCTTAGGTTTTTTCCTGTTGTCAAAACTGCCCACCCCCAAATGATATGACAAATGCTCATGTATAAAATGTTAAAATTGAGTACATCCTTGTATTTGAAATTTTACAAGTGGATTTTGGAGGAAGATGCATGGCTCTTACAATTACAAATGTTTTTGACATTGCCAAGGTGCTCTGGGAAATTAAAGTTAACACAATTAGAAAAAAATGAAATTATTACCAAAAAAAAATAGTGTAGCTTGAATATTGCCTGCCTGCTTCTCATATACCTTTCCATAAGGAGTAAGCATCTTTTCTATGCCTTTGTTGTAATGTTCCTTTCTAAGTTTGGACTGTCTTCCAACATTTAATGTTGTAAAATATTTCCAAGAGTTCTTTTAATGTGACATCTTCATCCTTTTTTGTCACACTTTCCTCCTTTATGTTATTAAGTTTGCCTTCATAAAGTGGCTCTGACTACATGTCTAGAGTCTCTAATGGAGGCAGTGTGAACATTTCCATTGTCAGCTAATTCTTCCATAACTCCATTTACATTCAATTCAAATTTCATTTCCTGTGCTCTTATTTTTCATTTCTTTGCTACACTTTAATGATTGTTGGCCAATTTCTTCTTCCAATTATTCGTTTTCATAAAATGTCAGTGGGTTTATTACTGGGATACAAGGAGAAAACATAACTACATTCCTTGGTGTCTGTGTATGACCTGAATCACAGATGTGCAGTGACCAATCACTAACTGGCTTTGAATGAAGTGACATGCTTGGTCCCTGATTATGATGTGCATCTATTATTATGTAGTGATTTGTGGACTGAAGAATTAGCAGCCAAGTTTGTACTTTGCACAAGTTCTCACAGTTAATATATCATGGTAACTGAAATTTGGACCATGTTGTTGGGGCACTTGTATTATTTTACTAAAGAGTGGTGTTATGGATTGGATTGTACCCCCAAAAAAGTTATGTTCAAGTCCTAACCCTGGTCTCATTAATGTAATCCTATTTGGAAATAGGATCTTTGTTAAGATGAGGACATACTGAATTAGGGTGGGCCCTAATCCAGGATGTCTGGTATCCTTATAAGGAGAGGAATTTGAGACATAGACATACAAAATGGGAGAACACCATGCTATAAAAGACAGAACTTGAAGCCCAAGAATTGCCAGCCACTGCCAGAAACCAGAGAGCGAGGCGTAGGGGAGACGGCAATGGATTGCAGGCAAACCATCAAAACCAAGAAGAGCGTGATTAGGTCCTGCCCCAATCAAGATGGTGAAGTGAGACACTTTAAGGCTTCATCCCCCCACAGAAGCTTTGAAAAACAAGCAAGAACTGGCAGAAACATCTTAAAGTTCCAGAAAATAGTTAAAGGAATGTAGTAACAGGGTAAGGGATAAATCAAGGAAAAGGTCACTTAAACATAATAGGATCTCCTGGTGCCCTGGCTGGATTTATCCTGTTTGGAGTTTGTTGAGCAACTTGGGTGTGTATATTCATGTCTTTCATTAAATTTGGGAAGATTTAAGCCATTATTTCTTTGAATATTCTCCGTTCCCTTTTCTCTTTCTCTTCTCCTTCTGGGATACCCACATTGCATATATTGGTACTCTTGATGGTGTCCCACAGGTTTCCCATGCTCTACTTTTCTCCATTCGTTCTGCTCATCAGACTGGATGATTTCAATTCTTGTACCTTCACATTCACTGATTCGTTCTTCTGCTAACTCTAATCTGCTGTTGAATCCCTCTAGGGAATTTTTAACTTGTTACTATGTTCTTTGGCTTGGTTTGGTCCCTTTTCATAATTTCCATCTCTCTGTTGGTATTTTCTTTGTGTTCATCTACCCTCCTCACTGATGCTCTCTAATGCTTTACTGTTCTACTTTGTCTGGGACATCACTTCCTATTTCTTTGTATGTTTTGTAATATTTTATTGAAACATAGACATTTTGATATTTTAATGTATTACTGGAATTTAGACTCAGGTTTCTGAGGTTTCTGTTCCTTAAGCTTGTATCCAGCTAGTGTTATGACACTTTCCTTGAAAGCTAGGTGCTAACAACAACAACAACAAAAACACAACAGAAGGGTAAAAAAGAAAAGACCATTCCCAGTCTTTGCAGATTGACCTGTGAGAGTACTCTCCTTCAGAGCTTATCCATACAATGAGTTTAGAGACTAGCTCCAAGCCAAAATGTAGAGGTGCCCTGTTCCTTTATGTACATGTGTCTTGTCTTGTGCATGCATATGTGGCCCTGAGAACTCTTCCCTTTACACAGATATGAATGTCCTCTCTTCCCTAGGAAACAATTTCCTCACAGTCCTGGGCAGCCACTTGAGCTCAAGTTCTCTGCCTTCCCCAGAGCTCAGCTGTAGGCAATTAGGCATAGGCCTTGTCTCTTACCAGGCCTCCTCTCTCTATCTCAGCTGTTCCCCTTTCTTCCCAAGTTCATCTGTGAGTTATCAGGCATATGGAAGGTCTCATCTCCTAAGCCTTGAGCTGTTCTTTGGGTCCAGCCCCTCGGGGACCTCTTTCTGTGCCCCAGTTCCAGACTCTGGGACTTCTCTCAACCCTAGGAGCTTTGCTGTTTTCCTGCAGTCCTCTCTCTCTCACACATGTAAGGATCAATATGGCATTTTCCTTTTTCTTCTATGTCTCTTTCTCTCTGTCTCCATTTACATCAGACCCAACAAGAGGGTGGAGACTCAACCCGAGTCTTACCTCACTCCTGATGTAGTCCAATCAAGCGAGTCTCATACTCACAGGAATGGATTAGTTCAAAAACATAATCTTTCTCTTTTTGGATTCATAAAAGAATTTCAAACTGTCATAACCTCCTCAGTCCAGGGTTGCTGGACTTGTTCACTTCCCATCAAAATTGGGCAAGGGACAACCAAGAAGTGTCCAAATTTACCAGTTGGGTAGAAACATAGTCCTGTCTGCCTTCATTGTATAACAGTAGCCCTACTTCTTCCCAATGATCGTGGCAATTATCCCTGACAAGATAATGACTCTTTTCTTGTCTTAAGGTCCCTTGACACAAGGAGTAAAAAATTTCCAGGTAATAGCCAAGGTTCATAATTCAATTGGACTCTATCTCCTGGAAGAGTGTTCCCCCTTTGGAAACCAGTACATCTAAACCTTCAGAGCCCTGTGCTGCAGAGATAGGAAGCATAAATTTTCCAAGTGGGTCACTAAGAATGATGGTAAGTTATTCTTGGAATCATGTATTCTTATTAGATATATAGCACCATGTAAAGTTCTTTGGTCAAAGTGTACATTGCAAGGTGGCAGATGGTACCTCAGGCTCACAAAGTGTCACTTCTAAGCTGGTGCTTCCACTGTTCCAATGGTCTATCAAAGCAGCAGCTTCTGGTTGATGCAGTATATGATCCAACCAGTTAATCCCATAGTAATGCTCTCTTTTCTATAAATAGTGGGTTTTATAGATCATTACAACATTATATTGGATTGCTTGCCGGATCTCACACTCTAATCCTTCGGATAGTGATGCTGATTGAGACCCTGTGGGCAGGAGGGGCAAACCATACCCATAACCAAACCCATATGTGTCTATTCCAATCAGAGTGAGTTGCTGGCCATTCTAGAGTGAAAAGGCTTCAATGTATTCAACTTTCAATTGTGTGGCTTGGTCTCAAGTGTTGATGCCATATCAGGCCCTCAGAATATGTCTCTGCTGCTGGCAGTTTGGACACTGGGAAATATCAGTAGCTAGATCAGTCTTGGTAAGTAAGAGCTAATTCTGTTAGGCCCATGCATAATCTCCATCTCTGCTACCATATGATCATATGCCCATTATGTCAGCATTGGGTTAGCCAATGATGAAGGTGGCTGAGTTTTGTCTACTTAGTTGTTTAGTGCCTCTTTCTGTAGTATATATTCGCTGCTGGGCATTAACATGCAATTCAAAGATCTTCACACTTTGCATTCACTTCCATATATCCATCCACATGCTTCCACATTAGACATCCTTGTTCCTGATCTTTCAGTCTCTCTTCTTCTGGGCCCTTGACCAGCTGATCATTAGCCACTACCTGTGAGTCTCTATATATTCTAACCTCAGACCACTTCCCTTTCCACAGAGAAGGGCCTGTCTAAGTGCACCACACATAGCTTTGTCTATTGAGATAATTTCCCCTCATCTTTGTTTTTTAAGCCCACTCCTGGGTGGAAATGCAGTGTGCAGCTACTGCCATTTAGAGCTTGTACCTACTTACTTAGCAGACTGAGCCATGATCCAATTCAGGCTTTTTCCTCCTCCAGCAACTTGTCCTAAGAGATACCCCATATGGCCATAGGTGTGAGCTGAGGAAGAAGCACTAGAGCAACAGTGGTGGGTGGCATGGGGATCTGAGGTATCTGCTTGTATAGGTTGCTTGTGCCCTTCTTGTTCCTGCCATTAACATAGAGGTCTGGTATCCCTAGCTGTCCCTCCAGCCTTGTCATTCATTACAATAATTATGTCTACTTGGCATTTGACCAGTAATTGCCACCAATATGGCCTCTTTTATTTCAGGGTATTCTCATGCTCTGAGGTATCAATAAGCCTACTCCCATGATGGCCTTCCCTTGCCATCAGCCCTGGCTTACAGAGAGAGCAAACACTGAATTTCTTAGTGATACTGATGCCCCTCTTAACTTTTCATGTTTTATGTCCATTGTAAATGGCATATCTTCCAGACCTTTTTGGGGAACATAATCATCAGGTGGGTGTTCCATCCTTACCTAGTACATCATATGTGCTTTTGTTTTTTTTTAACTTTTATTTTGACATAATTTTACATTTACAAAAAAGTAACAAATATAGTACAGAAAGCTCCAGTATACCCTTCACCCAGCTTCCCCTAATGTTAACATCTTACGTAATCATGATGTATTAATCAAAACCAAGAAATTATCATTGGTACAAAACTATTAACTAAATCACAGACTGTATTCAGATTTCACCAATTTTACTGTTAACGTCTCCCCCCCCAGATGGCTCCCTTGTCTGTTTGCTCGTTGTTTTTGCTCATTGTCTGCTCATTGTTTTTGTTCATTGTCTGCTCGTTGTCTGTGTGTTTCTCCTTTAGGAGGTACTTGGAACTAAACCCCAGGCCTCCCATGTGGGAGGCGGGCGCCCAACTGCCTGAGTCACATCCACTCCCTAATGTCTTTTTTTATTGCTGCAGTTTCCAATTCAGGATTAGTTATCATGTTGCCTTAGTCTCCTACAATCTGTGACAGTTTCTCTGTCTTTTCTTGTCTTTCATGACCTTGACAAGTTGGCATGCCTTTCTCATCACATCATATCAGGGAGCACATGACATCAACATGACTTATTATTAGCGATGTTAACTTGATCACTTGGTTAAAATGGTGTCTCCAGGTTTTTTCATTGTAAAGTAATTATTTTTTCTTTCCATACTCTATTCTTTATTTTTTATTTTTATTTTTAATTTTTTTAATTTTTTTATTTTTTATTTTATTTGTAAAATGATATATAAATACATATGCATATATGTGCATTTGTTTACATAAATGTTATTATATATATATATACACATTTTATAAAGGTGCCTAG